>PJEM01008008.1:0-87839 GCA_004023845.1 Helogale parvula | reverse complement strand
CCCCCCCCCCCCCGCCCCCGGAGATGACTTAGTCCAACACCGAGACACCAGGCACAGTCACGATGTTCACGCCGGCTAGTGGGTGGCGGCCAGAGCTCCCGGCCCCGCCAAGTGCCAGCCGACGGGTTCCTAAAACACCCCGACGTGAGTCCCCCTCTTCCACGGGCTGGAGGACGTTCTCCCGGCGAGGGCAAGGCCCCGGAGTGTGGCCCGTCCAGGTCCCCGCCCCAACCCGGGCCACTGCCGGTTCCCCGGCGTGGTTCCAGAGCCCCCAGACCCGAACCTGAGGGCAGGTGCCGCAGGGCTTGCGGGTCACTGTGGGTGAGGGGACCGAGGGGGGCAGGAACCCCCAAAGTCAGAGTGAGTGAGGCTGTCCGGGTTTAGATTCTCTTCCAGCAGGGCCCGGCCGCGGGGACTCTGGGGGCCTGGGGCAGGGGAGTGCTCCCGGCGGGTGCTCCCCTCAGGGGCCACGTGGCCACCTGGTCCTCCAGCCTGCGATTTCCCACGTGAGCGTGTACTTAGGGGGCCGGACCTTACCAGCGCTCCCGACACTTGGCGACTTAAAGACCTAAAGACTGTAAAGATGAGTTTTCCCACCAGGACAGCACAGCAGCTGCAGAGCCTTCTGCAGAGCAGGTGGGACACAATCACAGACCAACGAAACAACACGTGCGAGCTGGCCCTGACTAGGAGCTCGCACAGTCAGCCGTGAGCGCTCTCCCTGGAGAGGTACTGGGGAGAGAGCCCCTCGGGGTGGAAGGCTTTGGCCTCCTGGTCCTCCGAGAGCAAGTCTCTGTGATCCTCATTATCTGATTTCAACTTGCTAATATTCAGTGTCCAAATGAGAGTTTCCCAAAATACTGTGGTCGAGGATGAGTCACGTGTCAGCACTGAGCTGGGGGCTGGGGACCCAAAAGTGAACCAGGACCATTAACTACCACTGTCCCTGTGGGAATGGACACATCAGTAGAGAGAAACAAGACTTGTTCCATGGGCTTCTCCAGAATAGGGTGTTCTGTTGTAAGCCACATGGAACTTCAAACTCATAAATATGATTTTTACACAACATTGATCCTACTGCATAAATAAATCCAGAATTACAAACTAGTGACTAAAATACATGACAGTCTCCCTGTGCCATATATATAGAGAGGGGGGGAGTGGAGGGGTGGCCCCCACGGGTGTGGGTGAGGGGCAGGAGTGTGAGCCAGTGTCAGAGGTCACGGCCCAGCCCCAGGGGGAACGATGCTCCAGGGGACAGCTGGGAATTCCTGGTATCCCAGAATCCCAGATGAGCTGAAACTTCCCAAAGCACCCTGTGGAAGTCTGTAAAATCAACACTACTTCCCAGCAACTCAACAAGGAAAACTCTCTTCTGTCGATACCAGAGTTAGCACGAACGGCTGGAGAAACGATGCTCAGGAAATAAAACCCTCTGTATTTCTCCTAACAACCAAATCTGGACAGTGGCAACCGGACGGGAGGTCTGCAAAGGATGTCATATGTCACAAATTTGTATGCACATACACAAATTTGCACATGCATAGGCACATATATGAACAATGGATACACATCCCAAATGAGTTTAGGGCGTAGATTATGAAGCTAGTATCTTCGCAGTCATTTCATTTCTGTAAAGAGCATGTCAGCCCCTCTCAAATGTGCTTGAAGCCAACATGTAACTCTAGGAACACACAATCATTAATTGTTTCTGAAACGGCCCCCTGAAAAGGATTTCGTCTACAAGATTGCCAACAATGGGCGCCATTTATTCAGGCTGGGAACATAAGGAAGGTTAAGGGGCAGAATCCTGAGAGCATTTAAGGAAATAGCTTGTATTTGTATTTTTAGACTGTGGCAAATCATAAGTGTCTTAACGATTTTTTCATTCTTTGAATCTTAATTTCTACGAGATGCATCAGGACCTGGCTCCATTTTCCTGGAGGCTGTCATCTGGCCCCTACTGAAATATGTGTCACATTCCAGCCTTAGACCACCCTAGGGCTGAAAATGCACAGTGTGCCCCTAACTCGACTCCACTGCCCGCCCGGGCTCTCCTGTAGCCCGGGACAGCCTGAGTGAGACCATAAACGCAATGGGAACACCACTCAAGTATTTGTGGACACAGTTGGGGACACAGGTGGGGACACACGGAGCTTCTGAACTTCGCAAGGCAACCTTCTCCGTAGAGCACACCACTAAGAAATACGATATTCCTGGCTGACCTCAGGGGTCCTAGGATGAGAAGAAAGGGGAACCCTTCTGTTCAGGGGCCAGCTAGACAAACAACGTGAGGAGGAGGGTCGTGTGCACAGAATCCAGAAGCCGCTGCCTTTCTCCGTCCCCGCCACCGCCGCGCCTGTGTGCCGGCCACCGGCAGGCTTCAAAACACAGCCCAGTCTGGTTCGTAAGATGGGACGAATGAAAAGCAATGTTCTCACGTCGTTTAGAAAGTCAGCCTGTCACAAAACATATTGCTCTGTGTATACATACTCATCAGTGCCTCCTCTCTGGTGTGGTGAGAGAACTAGCTACTTCACCTCTGGGAATATTCTAGATGAATTTTCCCACTAGGAAAGCTAAAACACTTTGGAAAGATAACTTTTACTTTCCTTGTAGCTTTTTAAAAATATGTATTAAAATCCCTCCTGTCTTCTGTCTTACTTACATACTTTTTGCTCAGATTATTTCATAATCTCCGCCCTACCAGTACCCATGTGAAATGAATAGACTAAGAAATCATAAAAAATTCAAAATCAAGCTCAGTGAAGTTTTTGGTTTTATTAAGGCCTTTCAAATAGAATACTGAGTGAATGATAGAAGCCAAATCATGTTTATTGTAGCAAAGTCCAATATTCAAAAAATGGCTGTATTTTTACATAAAACTATTCTTCTTCCTCATTATTCACCTACCCTCCACCCTGTCTCCAACACCATCTGGTGAACTCAACCAGGGTCTCAACCCAGACCCTGGAATCTTCCAGAACTTTTTTCTTAACTTGGATCATTCTCTCTCTCGCTCTCTCTCTCCCCCTCTGTAAAACCAAAGCCCCCTTACCACTGCCCAGGTCTAGGCCAGGAAGCAAAAAATTCTCAGGAAGGTTAGAGCCATCTGCAACACTTCCCTGTTCTCTCTGTGTGTCTGTCTTTGTTTCTCTCTTGTTTTTTTATGCAAAAAGTTGTGGAGAATACTTGAATTTGCCAAAACTGGGGGAGAGGTGCTACTGCATAGAGCAGGGACTCTACGTGTGACTGCATGGTCATCAGCGATCAGGTTCACCGTTACCCACATCGGTCGTGTGTTTGCTGTCGCTGCCCTGCAGTTTTGAGGGGTGTACGGAGGGTGTCGCCTGATGGCAAACAAGTTTCAACTGGCCTGGCAGGTCTGAGCCATTGCTGGTTCCTTCCCAGATGCGGTGTCGAGAAGGCTTCCGGGGCCGCATCTGGGCTTCCGAAGATTGCACGCTCGTGAACGATGCCTGTCCTTTGCCCAGGATGGGCCTGGAGCTTGTATGGTGGTGTCACCACTCCTGTCTTCTGCGGCTGCCTCCATCTGGCCAGCCTCTTGAGCTCTTCTTTCTGCTTGGCACCTGTCACTTCACGGAGGGTTCATTCACGGCAGATCTCAAGGCTGTCAATAGATCAGAATCTCTCAGGCTTCCCTGGATGCTCTTTTTTTGTGCAAACTCATTCTAACTCATTTCTTCCAAACTCCCGCAGGTGGAAAATTAGGTAATTTAACTTGTTAAAATCGTGCTTATAATGTATTGATTTATGGACAGAGGCATGGATAAGATAGATAAGATATGGAGTAAGACAGAGATTGGGCATCTGAGTGTCCGGGTTCAGCTCAGATCGTGATCTCACGGTTTGTGGGTTTGAGCCCCACGTCAGGCTCTGTGCTGACAGCTAGCTCAGAGCCTGGAGCCTGCTTCCGATTCTGTGTCTCCCTCTCTCTCTCTGACCCCCCCCCCCGCTCAAACCGTCTCTCTCAAAAATAAGTAATAAATAAATAAAGAGATAACAAATGTTTATTGTAAAATCTAGGTGGTGGGTGTGTGTTTACTGTGCAGTTCTGTTAACTGTTTTGTGTGTTGAAAATTTGTGTAAGAAAATGTTGTGGGGAAAATTGCACTTATGGTAATAATTAGTAATCGATGATTTTGTGCATGAGCTCATTGCTAAAAATAAAGTGCATGTACTTTCATGGATATGATATAATTAAATATACTATATTGGTTCCATTGGCCCCTTTTTGCTCACTTTCACATTTTTGCTTCCTAAATATGAAAATAGTTAAATAAATGCCATTGAGTTAATGGGTTATTACTACATATTTTAAAAGCCTTTGAAAAATAGCATGAGGTTTCTTTGTTGGCTTGGTTATTTTGCTCTGGCTCATGATTATATGGCGGGTGGGGGGAGCCAATAAAACATGAGTGATTTTTTCCTAAAATATAAATCCAAGATAAACCAACACTTCCTTGGTCATTGATTCTGGTAGAAGAAAGGAGTGATTATGCTAACCGCAATCTATTGCTCTAAAAGGCAAAACTAATCTGCTTAGTTTTGTATTAAGCCGGGAGAGATTGCAAAATCAACGGGAGGTACCGAGGTGATATTTGAAGTCCACTCTTACCTCTAATGGTTGACTCAGACTTTTAAAAAAATGACTGTGCTGTGGCAATGACCGGGGTCATAGTGGGTCCCAAAAAGCAGATGACAGACAGGCATGGATAGAGCCAGGAGCAAGAAATGGGTGATGATCTTTTTTTTTCTTTCTTTCTCATTAGAGGATCATATGAGTATTTCCAACTTTTCTTTTTTCTTTTTTCTTTTTTTTTGGAAGTGAAGGAAGTAACCTCACTAAATTTAAGGATTCATAGAAAATATGAGTATTTATTTATTTATTTATTTTTAATAGTTTATTGTCAAATTGGTTTCCATATAACACCCAGTGCTTCTCCCCACAGGTGCCCCCCACCATGACCGTCACCCCCACCCTCCCTCCCCCTCTCCCTTCAGTCCATGGTTCGTTTTCAGTATTCAGTAGTCTCCCTTGATTTGTGTCCCTCACTCTCCCCCGCTCTCTTTCCCCCTTCCCCTCCCCATAGTCCCCTGCCAGGTCTCTCCTGTTAGACCTATGAATGCAACCATATGGATCAAGAAGATGTGGTTTATATACACAATGGAGTAGTACATGGCAATGAGGAAGAATGAAATATGGCCATTTGTAGCAAAGTGGATGGACCTCGAGGGTGTCATGCTAAGCAAAAATATGAGTATTTAAAAAGTACTCACAATGTAAGTGAACTGAAATAAACAAGAGAAATCATCGCCATCTTCCTCGTGGGTTCTGGAAGCTTCCCACTTGTGTCAGGAAGGAAGACAAAGAGAACATCTCCATCAGCGTCAGAGAGCGAATTGAGAGTTGGCCTCTGTGGGGAAGGCAAGTAGGGCCTGGCATGAGCCGTCACAGGAGCCCGTACCAGGGTCCTGGCAGCACCAACCGTGTGAGAGGATGCCAAGCGGATTATGGGTCTTTGACTTCTTAAAATAACAGAATTCTCTCTGATAGATTATTCTGCATGGTCGGGTGGACGACAGCCACAGGCTGCTGTCACAGGGAGGGCTCAGGCCACAGAATAAATGGAAGATGGGCCCGCTCAAGCCGGAGCGCAGCTGAGCGATTCATGGAAGAGAAAGCCACTCTCCACAGAGCAGCAAAGCTGGCGGGCGTGCCCGGGGCCCAGGAGGCCGGGTCCCAGGAAGCCAGGTCCCAGGCGTGTGGGGGGAGAGCCCTGGCTTCTGTTGTTTCTGAATGTCACGGAGATGGAGGTCCAGCTCCTCAGGGTCCACAGATCAACCTTTGCAGAGCGGCCGGCACTCCGCGCAGGGCAGTCGTGGAAGGGCCCCTGGACGCAGGATGCCGGGGAGACGTTTACGTTCTCCTTTGGGATTCGTTGACCGAACGCGGCCCTGGTTGTGCAAACCTGTGACAGAACCTGTGTGCCTTTCGACAGGACCCCACAGGCAATGAGTCTCTGAGTCTGGGGCCACACTGGCATACGCCTTCCTAAGTTCAGCACTTTGGGGGTCCCTGCTATGTGTGGGGGGCATGTGGGATGAGGAGGGCAAGGCCCATTGTTTTCGTGTCTGTCTGGAGCACTAGGTCGTTGGCTGTCGGTACAGACAGCAGGAGTGGTGGGGGCATGCGGAGGGTCACACGCAAGACCGAGCTCAGCCTGCCAGCTGCAGTGCGCCCTGGGTGGGCTCCCAGCCCGGTCGGCCGAGGCTTCGTCCCCTGGGGCCGCAGTGGGATTGAAGGAGAGAGCGTGTAAAATGCATCGCACGGGGTCCAGTCTATCAGCAAGGCTCAGCACATTCTTGCCATTTTTACCACGGTGTTCCAGACCATTCTCTTTGCATACGTTACCGAAAATCTTTAAGACCTTAAGGAGTTAGTTACTCGTATGCTCTTTACCACTGAGATAACTGAAGCTAGTTTGCCTGAGGGCTCCAAGGCCAGTTAAGGCGGAGCCTGTGTTTGAGCCCAGTGCAGGACGGCTGAGGTGACCAGAGACCCTGGTGTCAGCCCTGAGGCCCATGGCCCAGCACACTCTTCAGTCCCAGACGGAGCGGGACGGTTGGCCACCCTGGATGTGGCTCCAAATCCTTCTCCTTCCCACCGCCCTGTAGCTGGTATCACCACACCCCTGTGCTGGGTTCTGTCCATCAGTTTTTCTTGTCCAATTCTGTCTCTGAGCCACACAGACACCAGCCAATGGTAGAAGAGGTACAAACGTGCTCTGGGACAAAGTTATGTTAAAACGTATAAATCTGCGTTTCTCATAGACTCTAATATACAGATTTAGCAAAGATGGCGTAAGCTAGGGTTACATCACTCAAGACGATGCACCCCTGTTTCGTTTTACTTTTTTTTTTAAGAACTCAAGATCATTTATTTTCACTTATGTAATGGAGGGGAGGAGCGGACACTCACTTCCAGACATTTTTATAAGGAAAAAATTCTAAGTAGTGAAAACAATATTTTCAAAGTTCACACTAGTTAGGGTTGAACTTGTCAGTATTCCAAAGCCGAAGTCACCGGCATGGGCCATTAGGAAAGGGCACAAAGGTTAGTGATACAATCTGTGGCTATTTAAAGAGAAAATGGCCTTGTTCCCACCCTCTGGGCACAGGGAACAGAAACAGTGTGTTCACTTTGTCCTAAAAGTTCCACCACAAGTCGGGAAGGGCCATTCAACATAGATACGTTCCAAATATTTGCTTTAAGGGTGGACAAAATTACCTAAAATAGAAATTTAGGCAGCCGGACATTTCAGCCAAATTTCTCTCTGATTTCCAGCTTCAACCTGCACATACACATCGCTGCAAAATGCGATTTGGAGAGTTCACATCCAGACAAAAGGAGACCAACATCTGTGAAAACACACAAAAGCTTCATGACATCATGCTTTCATTCGGTGGAAAAAATGTGGCGTTGATTCATTCTCAAGCTGGAATATATTTCCACATTAAACTAAATTTTGCCTTCAGTTTTAGAGGGAGCTTTTATTATGAGAAAAACATATCCAAAAGGAAAAAATAAATTTTTTTCGCTAGGCCTGTGAAAAGTCATCAAACGGCACAAGAGAATAGATCAGGCAGGATGCCACCACGTTTAGCCAAGAGAGCTCTCTTGGTAATCCGGCGTTCACTTTGACCGAGGCCAGTGATGCATCAGGACGGCCCCCGTCTGTCAGTGATTTAGTGTGTTAACAAACTTAAATAGATTTGGCTAGCACTCGGAAAATGTAATGCATTTCCTGCGTATTATTATGGGAAAACATAAACACATACATGATTAAATTCTCAAAGAGAAGAAAGGAGAATTAGGATGTGGAATTATTTCGACCATCCTCCCTTCATAGCAAATTCATTTGCTTTTTCTTTTTTCAAAAGCAAAGGAAGAATTCTGGCATGTATCAAATACGTCCTGCTGTGTTTTTTTGTTTTCTCCCGTGAATTGATTTCACATAGTATCTCGGCTGGTTTTCCAACACGTGCCTGAGGCGTGAGTGGGGCGGTGCCTATGTGGGTGAGCATGCCGTGCTTGTGGAGGTCACACGGCCCCCTGGACGGTCCCAGAGATAGCCCTGACCTGAGGCCCCGCTTCCGGCCCGACTCCTTGACTTCCAACGGCACACGGCAGGCTCCCGGGCGTCGGAGGGCCAGCAGCGTTAGGCGTCGCCTGGGAGCCCGTGAAACGCTCAGTATCCGCCCGGACCTGACCTCGGCATCAGAATCTGCGCATGACATCATCCCACGTGATGCGCATGCGCGCACCTTGGAGCACCTCTGCCCGACACCGAACGGCGACAGTAGACCTTGATCTCATGGGCCATTTGGGATTACATATCCCAGCATGCACCTGGGGCTGGGATCCAGAACCCGAAAAAGCCAGTCCTGCCTGTGGGACACAAGTGTGTCGGTTCAGGGCTGCGGGGACGTCCCTTGTCTGCTCCAGCATCGAAGTCCTGAAGATATTTAATTAAATGTGAGGATTCAGCCGAAATCTCAGCGCCGTTTTAACGTTGGTGGGACACGGAGAGCAGCCCAGCCCTGCCTGGCGGTCGCGACCACAGCTGGTGGCGGGGCGCCTTCGTCCTGCAGTGTCCGCTGCCACCGCCGAGGCCAGCGGGAGTCCTTCCAACTTGCGGTGGGAGGAGAACAAGGAGAACCTTTGTAGGTCTTTTCTAGATTAGTGAACTGTAGTGGCTGTGAGCCGCGTAGGTAGCTTTTCCTTTTCTCACTGCACATCGAGTCTCTGCTTCATCCTTCCTTGTTTTGTAGGGACAGGCTTCCCTCCCGCCTGGGGGAGACAGGCCCTTATGTTACAGTGCATTCTTTAATACACAGCTTTTGGGTAAGATGAAGGCTCCTGTCTCCAGAAATAACTAACTCAGTCTGTATTTAAAATGTTACTTCAATTTGTTTAAAAACAGGACACTGATTTTCATAAAACATAATTTATTTATAATGTACGTTAGTAGAGTAAGTTGCAGTTTCCCAAGTTGACTAGAGTGAAATTTCTTCTTTACCTATGGCTTTACTCTCTAAACTGTGTTGTTATTTCTAAAAACACCCAAAGAATTATTCCCAAGCGCTGATAACCTAGTTCTAGCCTCTCGTGTTATGAAGATAGTTAATTGTTTCTGAGGAATGACCTGACGATCAAAATCCGTAAGATATGTAAATACAAGCATGAGCCCAACTGGCGGATCTGCTTAGGGCATTTTTCTATTGTACGGTTTTAGAACAAAAAGTATTTACCTCTTTCTAGGAATGTAATGTTATCAACGCCCATCACACCTAGCAGTTCTGATATTTATGATCAGTCAGATTATGGCATAACAATACGGGGAAGCCAAGTCATGGGGATCCTGTGTTCCTAGAAAAGTTCGCTTTTAAAAAAAGAACAGAGCACCTGGGGTCAGTAGCACATTCCGTCCTGCATTCGTTCTGGGCTACCGAATGCTTGTGCCCCTTCCCTCTGTCGGATGTACTTAGTAGGCTTCGATATAACTGGAGAAGAGAGGATAGAATCTGTGTTTTTCTTCTGTTGTTAATGAATATTGTTGGAATTAAAATATGTTCTATGGAGACCAGATATCTATAGAGCCGCTGTCTATGGGAGAATTTTAATTGACAATGAATTCATCTTCCTCTATTTTCTGTGTTATCAAAACACTTAAAAACTTTCCTACTACCTCAGAAAAACGTTTAATGATCTAATAAATAAGGGTTGAAACTCAAGTCATACTTTACTTTTACAGAGACACTACTATGTATTCATGTATCTTAAAGGGCCACATGGGCAACATTTCATAGAGCCAAGATCAAAGTGTAAGCGGGGTGATGACCCTCTTCCCACTTCAGACTCCCTGTGTGGGTAGGTGGGAAGCAGTTCTTTTTGGCAAATCCTGGCCTCGGTTCCTGAAATGGCCCCGATCTCTCTGCCCTCGCGATCTGCGGTGGACTTCAAAGCCTCTGGGGCTGCAGAGCTGGGAACCCCGGGCAGTCCCAGCGCCAGGGGCCCGAGAGCCCTTTGATCCCGTGATGCAGTCATCACTGCTTTGAAGTGAGAAGAGGAAGTGAATTAGTGGGTCCCTCTGTGTCTCTGGCTGGGGACCCACGGGCAGCACCCTGGACACTCACCAGTGGTGATCACAGCTGGAGTCCCTGACCCCGCAGGGCGGCATATAAAGATTCTGAACTCAAGGCCCTAGGGTGCGGCCATTTCTTTAAAAAAAAAAAAAAAGTTCTCCAAATGAAGCTAGAATCACAGTGCCTGAGCCTCCCTTTTGGAATGATAAAAGCATACCCAAGAGACTAATGAATAAACCCTCCCATCTATGGGGGAAAATAAAGGATCAGATTTACTCCAGCTCACCATGTGGGGCAAATGCCCTCCTCCCCTCCCCCCAACAGCCGCAGCAGCAGCAACAAGGAAGCGTGTATCAGAGAGAGAGAGAGACAGACAGATAAGAAGGAAAGCCTGGCACATTAGTAACATTAGGACGCACACAGGGCCCAGGAGCCCTGTGCAGTGCCCAGGCCAGGGTCCTGGAACCACCGTGAGGGGTCACCTCCAGCTTCCGGGAACGGACCTTTCCCCCATGGAGGTGTGAATGAGGGCGATGGACATTTCCCAGGCTAGACAAACACCAACGAATGGAAGTCGCTCGAAGAAAATAACAAAAACCTGATACTAGGTATATGTAATTATTTATCTGTACATCACAATTTAATTTTTAGGAAAGCCGGGTATGGTTGTGTTGTTGAGGCTTGATTCAGTTACTTGAAATAATGACCGAGTTACTAAAATCCCCATAGAAGAGCCCCACCCAATAATGCTGGAAAAAATAAGCGAACCCAGGTAAGTTCTGTTGGGCTTCAAGTCACTCCTAAGGAGATCACTCACAGGAAACCGCTCAGCTGGCGTCCCCCAAAAGACCGGTCAGAGAAATTACACCGAAACAGGTACCTTTACAAAATCAGAAACCCTAATCTCCAATCTCCTTCCCGATACCTTATAATTGGCATTCTTTTTTTTAATGTTTATTTATATTAAGGGGGGAGGGGCAGAGAGAGAGGGATTCACAGAACCTGGAGAGGGCTCTAGCTCTGAGCCGTCAGCACAGAGCCTGACACGGGGCTCGAACCCACGAGCCGTGAGATCATGCCCTGAGCCAAAGTTGGACGCTTCACCGACTGAGCCACCAGGTGCCCCGGCATTATTTCCTAAAGTGCAGAGCAGCACCTGCCGCCTGTCGTGTGTTCATCTACCACCGTTTCCAGACAAATCCGTCGAGACGACTTCTGCTCTAGCTCCTGTGTAGAACTCGTTCTCAAATTCCACCTTGCCCGGGAAAGACCCTATTGATTGGCACAGGGGATTGACTTTTACTGGTTCCTGGGATTCAAATTTATAAACAGCTAGACAAGCAGAACTATTTTTGGATACCTGATGGCAATAGGTCCAACAGAAGAAATAGCAAAAAACAAAAGCTAACATGTACATTCCAGATTTTCCTTGTTCACTGTCCACCTTGGTTCTCTCTGCTTCTACTTTCTTAAGGCAGAAACTTTCTCTTCACCTTACATTTTCTTTGATCTTTACATGACCCAGAGACTAATCATCCACAAAGAGCAACAAGGATGTATTTCTTCTGTCACAGCGATACAGCAGGATGGAATAAGCTATCGAGGTGTGTGGTGACGCCTCATGATTTCAAGGAAGAGGAGCTTATTCAAGACACCACTTTGGGGGGTGGAGGCCAGTGGAGTGACAGCCTGACTGCTGTCCACTGCGCTTCAACCCCCTGGCCGAGCATCCCTGCTGCTCTCGGGGTCCGGCTCCTTCTCATGCCCCCTGACGACTCCATCCCCAGAGCCTCTCATTCTCCAGTCCCACTTTTAGAAAGAGCAGTCAGGATCTGCCAAGAAGTTGAGTCAGTGTTGGGGGTGGCGTCTTGGTTTGATCTTCTATATCGAATGAGTGTGATGAGTGTGTTAGCGGAAATGATCGCATCGGAGAGAGCTTGGCACATAGCACGGCATCCTCGCACGGGAAAGGGCTCACTGCTTCGTCTCACCGTCCTCCTCCCCCATTTCGTATTTCTCCTTCTCCTTTTCCATATTAAAACCTACTGGTTTCTTGTGATATCTTGGGATGCTTAGCAAAGACAGGGCCCTGAATAAAAAAATCTCAGTTGAGGGTTATCACGTTAGCCGGTTCAGTAAAATAACACGAGAAGAGAAAATGGTTTGGGTTGCATTCAAAATACCATCTGGTTTTGAATTCCTGTGAAGTGCCAAATGTGTAACAAATGCTAACCCCATGAGAAATGAGGGAGGGCACCAGTCTATTAAATATGGACGCTGCACTCCTTCATTCCTTTCGGGAGGAGCTCCACATTTTGGTGCTTGTTGGTTTTCAGACATTATTTGGGGGTTTTGTCTCTAACTCAATCACAATCCCATTTCTTTACCAACGTAGCCAAGTTCTATCCTCCCTACAGGCTGACCACACGTCCACACTTCTCTGGGGATGCCGCTATCAACCATTCTGGACCACCGCTTCCAATGCTTTGTAGGTTGTTTTTGGTTTTGTTTTTGTTTTTTGTAAATTGCTTGGTGACATTTTATTGTACCTTACCTAACACAGCACAGGACACATACACATCGCTCGATAAACATGTCAAATAAACTCTTACTTGCAGTTAAAAAGCGTGTGTGTGTGTGTGTGTGTGTGTGTGTGTGTGTGATGCTAAGTTAAAAAAATAGAGACTTGCGGTGTCTGGGTGGCTCAGTCAGTTAAGTGTTTGACTTTGGCTCAGGTCATGATCTCACGGTTTGTGGGTTCGGGCCCCTCATTGGCTTCTGTGCTGACAGCTCAGAGCCTGGAGCCTGCTTTCAATTCTGTGTCTCTGTCTCTCTCTGCCCCTCCCCCACTCATGCTCATGTTCTTTCTCTCTCGAAAATAAACATTAAAATAAATTTAAAAAATACATCGAGACTTGAGTGAAGAGAGACTACATTACACAAAACCATTGCAATAGGGTTGCATGGCCCTCAGTATCTGCAAGTGTCTCAGGGAGAGGAAGCAGGGCCACAGGACTTGGTAGGGCTGGACAGCAGACGGTGCAAATGGGGCACTTTCAAGAGTCAGTTGGTTCTGGATTCCCAGGATGAGCAGTGGAGGGGAATGTCGGCCCTTTCACTTGGTGACACTAGCAGGCCACCCAAAGTTCAGGGCCCCATGCAGTGGAGAGAACCCTGATCGGGTAGAGTTTGGTGAAGCCAAGTCAATGGGTACGTTAACAGTTATTGCGAACATCTGGTCAACACGCAGCCCCATATTCTACTAAATCCACAGACTTGAACCGCCAAGGGCACTCATCCTGCCACCGATGACGCCCCGGAACTAAGCACTCCTTTTAAATATGGTAGCAAAGCAACTGGAGGAACAGACGGTATACATTTACATAACATCAACTTGCTATAACCGAAGCCTACAAAATTTTATTTTAAAATTCTTAATGACTGTATGTGGACAGTTTTCAATATGTTATGGCATTTTCATATTTTCTTATAAATATTTGTGAAAATCTGGTTTATATATTATGTACAAAATGCTTATAACTTCTTTTAGTATTAGAGTTATAGTGAATTTTTTTGAAGCATTAGTACATTTTTCTGTGTTAAACAATGGACAGATAACTCTTTTCAAGGAGGAATCGGTGTCCTTATAGAAGATGATTCAGATCATTTTAGTAACTCACTGCAACAGAATGAGTTACCATAAAAACACGCCTTACAGGAAAGGCTGCTATTTGCTTGACTAATGGACCCATTCCCCCTTCCATGGGAAACAGCCGATCTTTCAAAGAACCGATTTTTCCTTTCATATTACCTAATGTTGTGAACAATAGTGTAAGTCTGAATAAATTAGAACATGTAACATATAAAACTATGTACTTTTATAGATATTTATATATTTCCCTCAAAAAAAGAACGTCACCAAGGTTTAGATGACAATTATTCTTGAAAACCATGCAGGTATGTTCAGAAAACATTGGCTTGTCTGTCTTTCCAGTTACACACTATCTTGTCTTCATGATAGAGACAGAACATGGTTCACAGCTCCATTTCTTGATCTGTGTTTCATGTTATCCAAGTGTTAAGAGTGGTGTTACCAAGGTATTTAAAATAAGGTTTTTTTTAACCTTACAAAATTATTACATAGAAAAAGAAGCCCATGGTCGAACATATTTTAGTTCCTAACCCCTAATACCTTTCGATGCCTCATTTATGCAAATGCATATTGAGAAGTCCTAGTTTTGGGATAGATTATACAAATTTTTTGAAAGTTATTTAAAAATGCAAAATGTACTCACTTTGGCAGCACATATACTAAAAATACAGAATATAGCATGGGTGAAGACTGTGTCATCTTTTATAATGACCCTGAATTATTACATTTAAAACAGAAAAGACCAAACCTATTGTGAAATCTAACTTGAGACTACGTTCAAAACATCTTACTAGTAGATGAGGAAAATATAGTTTGAGTTTCAAAAATACTCAGTATTTCTTACCAAAAGCATAAAATACCTAGGAATAAACCTAAGCAAAGATGTAAAAGACCTATATGATGGAAACTATAGAAGACTTATGAAGGAAATTGAAGAAGACACAAAGAAATGGAAAAACATTCCGTGCTCATGGATCGGAAGAATAAACCTTGTGAAAATGTCATTACTACCCAAAGCAATCTACACATTCAATGCAATCCCCATCAAAATTGCACCAGCATTCTTCTCAAAGGTAGAACAAACTACCCTAAAATGCATATGGAACCACATAAAACCCTGAATAGCCAGAGTAATATTGAAGAAGAAAACCAAAACGGGAGGCATCACAATCCCAGACTTTCGCCTCTACTACAAAGTTGTCATCATCAACACAGTATGGTACTGGCGCAAAAACAGACACACGGACAATGGAATAGAATAGAGAGCCCAGAACTGGGCCCACAAATGTACAGCCAATTAATTTTTGACAAAGCAGGAAAGAGTATCCAATGGAAAAAAGACTGCCTCTTTAGCAGGTGGTGCTGGGAGAACTGGACAGCAACATGCAAAAGAATGAAACTAGATCACTTTCTTACACCGTACACAAAAATAAGTTCAAAATGGATGAAAGACCTGAATGTGAGACAGGAAACCACCAAAATGCACGATCAAGGACATTCCCCGGAGTGGAGCCACAGTCCTCTCATAGCGAACCTGCAGTCTCTTCTCAGCCGTCACTCCAAGGTCCATTTTACAAAAGAAGAAGAGAGTGGAACAGGGGTCTTTGCTGTAGGTCTTTTGCCAACAGAGCAGGGAGTGCTTCTTTTGTTTTCCTAAAAGAAGGGAGAGTGGCTTCTGGATTCTTCCAGAGAGAAAGGGGACATCCTCTCCTGGAGAGCCAGTAGCCGGCAGAGCCCCTGAGAAGGGATCTGTCAGAGCCGGCCTGCTGAGGCCAAGCTGTCGCTCTGTCCCCACTCGGATGCAGCAGGCACTGGGGACATCGCTGCTGGGCCAGGCTTGCCCTGTCTCTCTGGCCTCGCGTGCAGGAGGCCCGGATGTGCAGGGTCCGCAGCCACCGTGCAGCCGGGACTGTGCCAGCAGGAGCCAAGTGGGAGCCAGAGGCCAAGCCAGAGCCAGCCGTGGAGCCGCGACAGATCCCAGCCAGCAGTGGTGTGGGGATGACGAGGAACAGAGAGGAGGCTCCCCAGTGGGCAGTGAGGTACAGAGACAGTTGCCTTTCCTCCTTTAAACAGGCCCCTGTGAGCACACGTCGGGGCAGAGGAGTGCTTGAGTGTGGGGCATCCGCCCAGCGAGTCCTCCCCGCTCCTAACAGAAGGACTTCTGCAGCCGGTGACCGCACAGATGAGCTCTGGGGACTCCGCGCCGAGTGCGATCAGCCAGATACAGAAGAACAGACTCTGCAGGGTTGTCCTCAAGTCAAGCTCATGAAATCAAAGACTGGAATGGCGGTTAACAGGGGCTCGGGAGGGGAAACGCGGAGTTATAAATCAATAGGCAAGAAGTTTCAATTAAATAAGATAAAAAAACTGCAGAGATCTGCTGCGCAACAGGGAACCCACAGTTGGTGATAATGTCTTATGCTCCGAAAAGTGGTTTTGGGGGTAGACCTCAAATTCCGTGTTCTTATGACAATTAAATGTTCTTTTTGAAAGGAGCTGGAGTGAGGGAGCACACATCTCATGACCCCTGTTATGGGCTGAATTGTTCTCCCCCCGGCCCCCCGCCAAAATTCATGTTGAAATCCTAACCCCCCATAGCTCAAAGTGTGAGTGCGTGTGGGGACAGTGTCTGAAGGAACCCAGGACACTCCGCTCACAGTGTATAGTGGTGGCTCACGGGTTATTGGAACGGAAGGTGCTTGGAAGACAGCAGGTGCAGGGAAGGCTTTCTCTGAACTCCCTTCATGAGCCTGAGCACAGATCTTCCAGAAGAACTTGGTTCCCCCTCGCCCGGAGCCCCACCGGCCAGGAAGATGGACTCTTGTCACAGGACAGGACCTGGGAAGTGGGTCCCACAGCCAGAGAGACTGTCACAAACCGTCCCCCTCCTGTCTGTTCCTCGGAGGATCCAGCCGTCCCCCCACCCTCTCACTCCCTGCTGAGGTGGCTGCACCCCTCCCTCCTGTACCAGGAGGGTGTATACGCCCTCAGACCCCGCTGCCCTTCGGGGTCTTTACCTTATGTCCTGGGATGCCCCATGCATATTACAGTAAGAATTAATACATGTACACATCTTTCTGCTGTTCATCTGCCTGTGGTCAGTGTATCTTACCAACCCAGCTATCAAACCTGGGGGGGATGTCTTTCCTCCCTGGCACATCTTCACAGAGATAATCAAGTTAAAATGAGGCCATTAGGGTGGCTCCTAATCCAATATGGCAGGTGAACTAGCAGGAAGAGGAAATTTAGACACAAAGATAAACGCAGAGGGAGGCCAAGTGAGGACACAGGGAAAAGACAGTCACCTACTCTTTGAGGACAAAGGCTCAGAAGGAACCGGTCCTGCTGATATCCAGACTTCAGCTCCCACAACTGGGAGGTAGTATGTTGCTGTGAAGTCACCTGGAGTGCCGTGCTTTGTCACAGGAGCTCTGGCACTGACACGCCCTTCCCCTCACACTCCCTGGTGTCGAGCCGGAGGTCAGAGCACATGCCCCTCCCCCCTAAGCCCTGGACCGTGGGGTCCCTGTTAGGGGGACGGAGGGAAGGGTGGCAACCAGGTGAGATGAAAATCACATATGAGATGGGAACTTGCAGGTGAATCCACTTAAAAATGACTAGAAATGTTTAAAAGATTGTAAAAGGCAGTTAGCAAAACACAGAGGAAAACCATCACCCGAAAACTCAGTTATCAGCCTCAAAGATTTGAGATGGCAAAATAAACCGTAATCATACGTTATCTTAATGCATCATAACAGCGAGAAACTAACGAAGAGCGATGACTTGTGAGCTGCGCTGTGCGCCTCAGGGCCCTACCGACAGGGGCGCGGGGCGCTGGGCATGGGCGCCAGCGAGCGAGCGTGGCCTCAGCCCACTCGTGCGAGGGAGGCCGGGCCCATGCGGAGGAGCCCCTGCATCTCTTAGTTGAGGCTCCTAGTGCACACTGAGACTTGATCTGCTTCGCTTCTGTTTTGTTCGGTTGTGCACACACGTAGGATGCGTGTGTTGGACAGGCTCACTTCCTCTGACTTGTTCTCAGACTCAGAAGGTCCCGACCCAGGAGTTCTGGAAGGGTCTGGTGTGGTGGCAGAGCTGACGTGTGGGTCAGAGCGCACCCACCTCCCTCTCTCCCTTCCTCGGCTGGTCTCACACCAGTGGTCAGCTTTCTGGCTCTCTTCTTCCGCAGAGCCTTACCCCTCCGCTCTGTCAGACATGGACCTTCCTTGATTAGCCCCCACATCACACTACAAGTGTGGTTCAGAGCTGTATTCCCTGCTCTCCTTCACAGAATGAGTCTGCTGTTCAATAACCTGTCGGGTTTGGATTTTTGTAGTTTTTTCCCGTTCTCTCTATATAATTAGTCAACAGCGTTTGTTCATTCCCTTACGCGTGTTTGCACCTCAACCGATTTTTGGTCAAGTTGGCCAGTGGTTCTTGGCAGGAGAAAGCGTGTATTCTCCATCTTAGACATGTCGACACATTCCCCACAGTGGACAGTGACGTGGGCTGGGGACACTATGAGATATCGCTAACGATGTGGCAGCGCCGCCGACTCCCAGTCTGCTCCCTAGGGGAGCCTGCACGTGCGTTCCGCTGGAACGTGGATGATGGGTGTTTGCGGGTGTGGTCGGTATATCTTTTTCTGCGTGCGCCCCTGGGCAGGGCTCCCCGACCTAACCTTCTTAAAGGACTTCCGCCAAGTTCCACTTGTTGGAAGCGGTGATTTACTATTCCAAGCATAAATGTTAGCAAAGTGTGGTGTGAAGCTACACTTTTCATGACGTTTGCCAAGAACATGTTTATACCTTGAAGTCTCTGTCTCCACCCAGAAGGCCCTCCAGGGAAAAGCCATTGCACTTCTGGATCCAATTTAGAATCAAATGTGGGGCTGGAACTGGTATCTCAGCACTTAGCTAGTTATGTTCTTCTTTCTAATCATACGAATCCATTAATATTCTAATTTAAGAGCAAAATGAATTCTCAAGTGGCCGCCGATGGTTTCCAACTAAAAATATAATCCCTGCCCCGGCCAAGTTTTAGGTCAGCCAATGAAGCTCACTGTGTTAACAATTAGAAGAGACAAAACAGGGAGGAGAGGTATGTAGTTGGATGGGGTTTTTAAAACTAGTTTATGTTCACAGGGCAAAGTTAGCATGTACTGGGAAATCCGTGAGGTCTAGGGCGATTACTGAACTTTGTTTATAGCAGAGAAGGAAAATCCTTTTGTGAATCAGTGTGTTTTAAAAGAATCAGGTATTCTAAGCTTCTTACTTGGTGTTTCTTCTAGAAAAGGGGTTGAAGATACAAGAAGCAAGAAAACACCAGTTTTCCATGACTTCTGTTCTTCGGAAGAATTTCCTCTGACCTGCAAGTAGACGAACATCCTTCTCCTTCCTCTCATTCTTCATTCTGTGTCCAGCTCTTTATTCTCTCACGACTCACGTTGATTCCACATCAGAGATAAAATATGAGGCTTAACCCGGCGTTCCTGCTAAGAGTTTAGAATTGGACTATTTTCTTTAAAACATAAAGGTGGAATCTCAGCATACCTGGGACATGTATCTATAACAGATCAAAGGGAACCTTATTATCGATCCTTCAGCTCCTGACGTAGATGGTCACCTTTGCCCATCGGTACCCAGCAATTTGCTTCCCGTGATCCGGCACCCTTATCACTCAGTTACAGGTCTCCTGTGGCTTGAATCCGAAGGCACCAGAGCCCTGCCGACGGTTCCCGGATCCTTTCTCAGCAGACAGAGCAAGAACAAGACAGTCATCTCTGTGGGAAGAGACAGTTTTCCCACCTCGGTTCTGTGTGGAATTTCTACACTCACAGCGAGATGGGTGGCTCTCTGTTCCTATTTGCTGCCTACGTTGATATCCACAGCATTCCTACAGTTATTTATAAAAACAGCGCAGTGTTCCCCGAGGGCGCCACCCTGCCCCCAGCTTATTATTTTGATGCTCTTCTTTTTAAAGCCTTGCAAAAAACTGCCCAATTTGAGGCTCCCGCTGGAAATGAAACAAATCTTTTGGACGGGCCCCCCTCCCCCCATTCCTTTCCTGCGGGCTTCCTGAGGGTGATGTCATCTGGACACATGGAAACTTATTGTTCCAAGAAGACTCTCTGAAGTGTCCTTTGTTGGGATGCCCAGGCCCACGGTTCCCAAGCCAAGGAGATCGGATGGTGATGGCATCGTGCCACCGGACCCACGTCCCGGGCTGAACAGGACCGCACAGAAAACATCTCCACGGGACGCTGCCGCTCAGGAGCCCCATGCAGACACCCAGCCACGGTTTTGTGTTCCCAATACTATCACAAATCCCGTTTTCCCCTCCCTCGCCCACCGCCCCTGGCCCCATGCCGCCACATGCTGGCTGCGCTGCCCCAAGCTCATCCCTGAGGACAAAGGAAGTCTGTGTGGACACACACGGCCCAGCTCCCTGCCTCCTCAGACTCTCCCAGTGGCCCCAGAGGTGCAGCCCTGTCTCACAGCCACTTCTGCTGCTTACCTTCTTTGGGTTTTGTTTTGTTTTTGAAAGAGGCCATTTGTAGCAAAGTGGATGGGCCTCGAGGGTGTCATGCTAAGCGAAATAAGTCAAGCAGAGAAGGACAGATACCATGTTTGCACTCATAGGTCTAACAGGAGAAACCTGGCAGGGGACCATGGGGAGGGGAAGGGGGAAAGAGAGCTGGGGAGAGAGAGGGACACAGATCAAGGGAGACTACTGAATACTGAAAATGAACCATGGACTGAAGGGGGAGGGAGAGGGAGGAAGGGGGTGATGGTCATGGTGGGGGGGCACGTGTGGGGAGAAGCACTGGGTGTTATATGGAAACCAGTTTGACAATAAACTATTAAAAAAAAAAAAAAGAAAGAGGTTATCTGTTTCTTAGAAACATGTCCTCAGACTGACGAAGATGGGCCACAGGAAAGAGAAAAGCCTCAGACTCTTCAGTGTAATAATTGCAAATGAAGTGTGTTTTAACCTCCCCTGCATTACTCCTGAAGTAGTGACCTTGACGGAGAGGCGTTAATGGCCCTCCTTGAGGCTGAAAGAGGCTGAGTGGCCTACAGAGACTGAAGTGTCCCCCACCCAACCCATTGCTCAGAACACCCAAATGACCCAATAGCAAAATCTTTAGGTGTAGAGAGATTTTCATTGTTTCTCATGATAATTTTTTTTTGTTTCTAGTCTTTCAACTGGAAAATTATTCCCACTGAAAATGTTCACTCATTACACATAAAAGATGTTTAGCAAGGACTGTTGAGCCCTCGGAAGCTGTGAAAACCTCGCACTCTCAAAACATCTGTGACCCCCGGGGGAGTGTTGGCTCTCACCACTCTCTGCTTTCTGGTAACAGCACGGGAGACGGGCGCTTTCCCACCAACGCCGCATGGGAAGCCAGCATCTCGGGAGGAAACAGGAAACACGTTCCGGACGGCAGCACGCAGGGAGAGGCAGGAGTGCCCGGTTGTTTCAGTAAAAACACAGGAGATTCGTGGACTGTGTTCACGCAGGTTTGGGTTTGTGCACCCCCACGCCTGTGCACGCTGACAAATACCTTTCAGATTAAAATGACTCTGTCTGTTCTTATAGAGGAAACATATGAGGCTCAAAGACGTAAATAGCTTCTCCAAGGTCCTGTGGAATTTTACGAATATGTATTTATATTGTATCAGGATAGCCGATCGAGGGTACGGTCATGGAAGGAACGGACGGGGACTGAATGTCTGGTGCTACATAGGACGCTCCCACTTTGCTCTGACACGCTGACTGAAAAAAACTTCTAAGCCTCCATCCTTTATGATTACCAATCAGTGAGTTTGCTAGGGATAAAAAAACCAATGTAACAATGCCTGTCATATTTAAAATACTACTATTCTGGGTATATTAATGTAACCACATAGTAATTTACAATCTAAAAATTAACGTATCACTTGCTGTTAGGTAATGAATATTAATTTTCCATCTATTACTTAATAAGGTGTTTCTGCAGCTAACCCTACCTGTAAAAAGCCCTAACTTTACCGTACATATAGTGAATTTGAAGCTAGTATCTTGTTAAAGTTATACAGGAACCAGTAACAAGGGATTAAAAATAGCCAATTGCAGGTTGATTGCATGATTTTTGATATCCTTTGGTAATCTACGTAAACAAGAATTAACATTGTTTCATCAGGTGGCATTGATTGCCATGACCAAAGCCAAGTAATGCTTCAGAACTTCAGCAAACAATGAAATTGTTTGCAAACTCCATTGGAAGAGAAAACTTTCGATGTCTCAGACTGTATTTGTCAACAGATTCAATCATTAAGAAGAAGAAGGGCGCCTGGGTGGCTTAGTTGGTTAAGCCTCTGACTTTGGCTAAGATCATGATCTTGCAGTTCGTGAGTTCGAGCCCCACATCAGGCTCTGTGCTGAAAGCTTAGAGCCTGGAGCCTGCTTCAGATTCTGTGTCTCCCTCTCTCTCTGCCTCTCCCTGAGTTGCACTCTATCAATCAAAAATAAACATTAAAACATTTTAAAAAGAAGAATGTTCGGGGCACCTAGGTGGCTCAGCGGGTTAGGCGTCCGACTCTTGATTTTGGCTCAGTTCATGACCTTATGGTTTGTGAGTTCAAGCCCCATGTCAGGCTCTGCACTGACAGTGTGGATGGAGACTGCTTGGGATTCCCTCTCTCTGCCTATTCCCCACTCTTCTCTGTCTCTCAAAATAAATAAACAAACATTTTTAAAAATGCTTAGCGGACATACAAAACATACATCGTGATGACGTTGAGAATCCACAATGAAGCAAATCTGAGGTGCGTTTCACGAAAGGACCCTATGTCACCGGGACTCTGTCTGGGATCTCCTGGAAGCTGGGACCCGTATGAAATGATGCACATTCATCTCAAGCCCCCAGCAGTTTTCCCGGAAATTTCCTTTCTCGTCTTCTTTCTCTTCTGGATTATTATCCTGCAGCCTGATTCTTCCGCTCAAGAAAATGGTCCAGGGATCTAGTTCATCTTGTAGTGGAGAACAAGAGAGCATACCCACATTCATTAAGGACGCTCTTTATAGTAGGCAACTGTATATCTTATCCTACTTATCAACAAAACGTACCTGTGATGATGGATAGTGTAATAGTCTCCCCACCTTTATGCAGGGCTCAGCCAGTCATTTATATATTTTCCTTAAGTCACCATCAAGTAAGCATTAGAGAAAGCGGTTACAACATATTCTTTTTTTTTTCTCCAATGCTTAACTTCTTTTCACTTTATCACCTAATTTGACATAAAGAATTTAATACAGAATTGTTTAGGACCACCGGAGAGAACAGTATTTAACTAAAGGGAAACCATTTTACAGAATGAAAGTTCAGTCTTTAGGACAGCTATCTGTTTTGTGAGAACTCCTTGGATGGGAAGAGATTTCAAAGGTTTTTTTCATGCAAATCATTTGTCAGCTCTCTCCTTTACACACCATCGGTCTCAAAATGTGTGCCCTGAAAACTCTTTTATAGTCTTTAAAATTTATAGAGACCTCAAAAAGGCTTTGTTAGTATGAGTTATATCTATCAATATGTACTGCATTAGAAATTAAAACTGAAGGGCACCTGGGTGGCTCAGTCGGTTGAGCGTCTGACCTCGGCTCAGGTCATGGTCTCATGGTTCGTGAGTTCGAACCCTGCATCGGGCTCTGTGCTGACAGCTCAGAGACTGGAGCCTGTCTTCAAATTCTGTGTCTCCCTCTCTCTCTGCTCCTCCGTTGCTTGTGCTCTTTCTCTGCTTTTCAAAAATAAATAAACATTAAAAAAATTTTAAAAAAGAAAACTGTGTATTTAAAAATGTATTTATATAATAATCCATTTAAAATACCATAATAAACTCATTACAGGCCAACATAAATAACGTTTTCATATAACTGTTTTCTAAGATACAAAAAAAAGGTAAGGATAATGGCACTATTTCATGTTGCAAATCTCTTGAGTCACTGCAGATTGCTGGATTGTCATGTCTGCTTCAGCTTCTGCCTGTTGAATGTGTTGTTTCTGTCCCCGGAAACACACAGTTGGAAATGCAAGAATTGTTTTCATGTATTTGTTAATATTCTCTGATAATACACCAAAACTCAAGAAGTGGCCATATCTTGGAGATTAGTTCTGATGTGGAATCTGAAATGATGTGAATGAACTTTTCACTCTCTTTCCTGCGAAAATCTACTGGACCTCATTGTGTGATAGAATGCACTGCTCGTTTATAAAATATTGGCTCACTGGCTTGTAAAGATCTTCCTGGTGTTGAAATACTTTTGTTTGTTAGTCATTCCCCAAGTAAAACTGGCATCCCATTGGGCAAGTGGCTACCGGGCTTGCCATCCAGGTGCACAGAGCGTTTCCTCAAGGTGCCTGTTGTGTTTTGGTTAGGCAGAAATGCTTTCTTGGGCACTTCCCATTTTTTATCTCCAAATAATGAAAAGACATATTCACGAATGAAGATCTAATGAAATTAATATCTTGTACAGGTTCAGCAGGGGCATTCTTAAATACAACTGGCGTTTTTTCCTTTTCCGCGAGTACACCAATGGAGAACACATCAGCCAGTAATAGGATTTGATGCAATAGAATTTGATGATAGAGTCTTGATTTTATTCACCATTGCCTTTGGATTTCAGTGAAACTTTGTAAAAACACTGTGGCAGGTGCTCAATGTTGTGATTTTGTTTTCTTTATGAAGGAATGAGTACGAAATATTTTTGTGTGCACCTTGTCCGATTATCTCCCAGAGTTACCAAGGGATCTCAAGGCAAACACTATAAGTGGCAAAAAAAAAAAAACCCACAAATGTAAAATACTTGAAGGTTCTCATGTCTAATCCATTTACGTTCCTTCCAGTAATATTCAGGAAATATCTGGGGTCAAGAGTATCATATTTAATGTCTGTCACTTGCTTTATAGTGTGTCCCTGATCCACTGCTTATTTCCGCTCTTGCCCGTGTGGGCTGCAGGATTGTCCTACTTATTCTATGATCTGTGTGGAGCTTTGCATGAATTCAGAGCCACGAAGGCAGGCTTGCAGCATCACTATGGATCCATTTGTTGAATGAAAAATGTTGTATGATCTTAGACAACAGAAATAATGAAGAATAATGCTCAAATTACGAGGTTGGGAAAAAGGACTCCTAAAAGATAAAGCATTTGAACTTTCTGAGACTTTAGCAATGATACTAAAAAGTCAGAGAGGTGCGATCATATGGAAGGCTGAGTAGCCATGTGGGATATAGATTTTACGAGTGCTTGCACCTAGGTGGTGTCCCTCAAGGGAAGATTTAAACTGAGGCAACCTTGATAGGCCTAGGAGAAGAATCCTGGAGAAAGGACGATACGACCCAATGTCTTTTCCATCATTCTTCCTTTAGGGGCAGTGTGGGTAACAGATTCAAGGCGTTTGGCAAGAAGGAATAAAGAAACTCTATTCCATATACGAAAGGATGGAGAAGTGTAAATAAAGAAATGGAAGTATTCTAACTTAGGTGGACAATTTCTACTGTGGGCCCCTGAAAAATAGAAATGCGATGGTCACACCCTTTCTAGATGATATAGTAACTGGTATGTTTAGGGTATTTGACTTATGGGACTGCATTACACACATCTGGGTGCAGGTCTATTGGGTTTTTTTGTGGCAGGCCAGAAGAAACAGAAGCAGCAGTTACTTGGGGTGTCTGGGTAGTCAGTTAAATGTCCGACTCTTGATATTGGCTGTCAGCTCAGGTTGTGATCTTGCTGTTGTGAGGTCAAGCCCCGTGTAGGGCTCTACACTGACAGCACAGAGCCTGCTTGGGATTCTCTCACTCTCTCTCTCTCTGCTTCCCCCCTGCTGGCTATCTCTCTCTTTTTCCCTCTCTCTCTCTTAAAATAATAAATAAACTTTAAAAGAAGGAGTAGTTACTAGTCACAGATGACAGAACCTCCCAGAAGACAAATGGTCTGGAAACCCCGTGTCTTTCCAGCAAACACCTTCATTTACTCCCGAGCGAGTGAGAAGCGCATCTCATCCCTGTTCTCCTGCCAGTGACAGCGCCCATCACTTCAAGATGTGAGGCCTCATCCCGGGGGATCTTAATTCCTGCTGGTTGTGAGCCCACCGCGTCCCCTCGCTGGATGGAGAGCTCTCCTGATTAGCCAAGCTCCTCAGCCAGCCTGCAGCTGCGGATCACTGTCGGGCTCAGAGTAATTACAGCAGCTATTTTTAGCATGCTGTCATTAAAAACAGTCTTGCCATAGGGCTGCTGATTGTCCTAATGCTTCTCCCTTTTAGACAGCCATCAATATTGGGTTTAGATTGCACACATAGCGCACTTATGATTATGCAACTTAAAATATCTCCTATTTATTGTTTTGTAGGCGTTGGGCAAGGGCTGAATAGTTGAAAGCTGTGGTCTTACGTGACGTTCACATGGAGCCTAGAGTGTACAGGGGAGGGCGTGTGTGACGGAGAGGTCAGATCACCTTCCCAACGGAACACAGCGTAGGTGACTGAGCAGGGACCGCACTCAGGTTTCTGATTCCCACGTCCATGTGCGCCCTTCTAGAGGGGGTATGTCTACTATTTATAACGAGGCATGTGTGCAAAATGCACATGAAGTAATGTCTAAATCTGAAGAGCGTGGTATACCTATTTTCACATCATTTTAAAGAAAGTGAAATAATCACATCTATTCAATGAGTTAGATCAGTGGTGTTCATAATAAAAAGAGGCTGTATTTTGACAGTCACCGAGGACCTACTATGTGCCGGCCACCGTGGGAAGTGATTTCTGACTCTTTCATCTCACTTAACACATGTGCAGCAGAGACCTTTGCCAATGTCTTCTGAGTAGGAAAATCTACACTCAAGTGCTCACTGCAGAGCCGGAGTTTGACCCCAAGTCTAGGTCATGTACATGATATTTGTATAGGCCGTTTTAGGAGCCCACCTTATTTCTACGACCATTTTCATCATGCTTAAAAAACACAACCATGTAGGGTTGCCTTTACAAGTATCAGAAACGAAGTGCTCACCTCCTAAATGTAAATGTTTATGAATGGGAAAGCCAACCAGGAAGATCCAGAGCCTTCTTAGGTGAGGACACATGGGACATGAGGGAATCCCTTAGGGATTTGCCCAGGTGACCTTTGCCAATTTGCTGCCAATGATCCACGTTCTGTGGCGGCAAAAGGGAACGAAAGAGAGATTACACCAAGTTAATCATCACCGTATCTCTGGAATAAGCACTCTCACAATAACCCTCTGAGGCAGAAAAGATACTTCTGTCCAATTAACAGTGGAGGAGAATTACACAAGTCAGATGAACTCCCCGGGTGCCCCACTGGGGAGGAAGTCGCTCTCAATGGTGAATCGGGCCTCAAAACATACATCTTGATTTTGCTTAAGATAGACTTTGCATCGTGGTCACCAGGACATGTAAAGTTATTGGTAGATATTAAACAGAAGCAGGTGCAGGATACTGAGGTTTGCAAGAGGAAAGGAAAGAGTGAGAAATAGAAATCCCCCCTCATCGGTTAAAGAGACAAGTTGTGCTAGTTTTTACAGAACTTGGCCTCTAGTGCCTTCCGCCGGGACGTCTTCCTCTTCTGTAAGAGGAGTGGAATGGTTGAGGAATTGCGGGTACTGTCATACTAAGATTCCGCCACAGCTCCAGAATCCCAAGAAAATTGAAAAAATACAAAAAGTAGAAGGTAGTGTTGGCAGAAACTTGCCGGCCTGCTCACAGTGTCATTCATCCTTCTGATCCAGTGTTTTTATACCATATACATCAGTTCTCTGGTAACAGTGCCCTGCATTCCAAGCAGATGAGAGACGTACATTATTTAGTTTTTCTTCATATACTCAATGCATTGTTTATACTTCTATTTTCAGAACATAGATTATTTGCATTTTGCTACATTCTTTCATCTACACTAAAAATACTTGTAGCTCGGGATGCCTGGGGGGCTCAGTGGGTTAAGCAGCCGAGCTTCGGATTCTGTGTCTCCTTCTCTCTCTGCCCCTCCCCTGCTCATGCTCTGTCTCTCTCTCTCTCTCTCAATAATAAATAAATGTTAAAATATACTTGTGGACTCAAGGGTGCCCTCAGGCAACAAGGAGACATGTTCACTCTCCTCCATCCGGGACATCTGTACAGAGACCCCCTCTTCTTACTGCGTGTTAACTGTCTCCTTCACACTTCATGGATCTTCAAGACCATGGATTTTTAAAAAATCCTCATGCAGCCCAGTGCTCACCATAAAAGTCCACAGGAGAATAGAATTAAATTGTAATGACTCATGTCCCCATTATTTGCACACTTACTCACTCAACAGGTGGTGGTAGGTGCTAGAATCAAGGCAGTAAGAGCTGGAGTAACAAGGAGGCAGTCAGGTCCTCATCCCCTTGGAGCTTACATCCATCAGTGAAAACAGTCTTCCTATGCATTTGCGTGCTTAGAATCGCTGTAGGTTTTCTAGGAAAATGAGGTGTTCTTCTTGAGTGTGTACCAGGGGACATGGGGAAGTTCCTGACTATGAGTCACAAATGTGACAGTTGATCTGAGATCTGAACTAAGAGTAGGTATTCACCAGGTGACGGTGAAAACACGGAAGAATGTGAGGCTTGTGTTTTGGATTGGAGAAAAAGCTTGTTTGAGGCTCGAAAGGCTGGAGCTGCACAGTGCTTTCACAGAAAAGAGAAGAAATGAGGGTTGAGGGTCCGTTAGAGACTGAATGCTCACGTCCCTCTGAATCCATACATTGGAACCTTACCCCCAGTGTAATGGTCTTTGGAGGTGAGGCTTTTATGAGATATGAGTCATGAGAGTGGGACCCCCCTGAACTGGTTAGTCCCCTTATAAAAGACACCAGAGAGCCCCCTCACCCCTGTCACCATGTGAGGACACAGGGAGATGTCATCCGTGACCCAGGAAGAAGGTCCCCCAGATCTGCTGGCAACTTTGTCTTGGACTTGCTGGCTCCAGGAGTGTGAGGAACACACGTGTGCTCTTTATGAGCCCCGGAGTCTATGGTGCTTCGTCAGCCGACATAGACTAAGACAAAGGCCAAAACCATAGAGCGTGAACCCCCGGCAGCTGGTGAAGCAGTCCCAGAACACCCAGTTATGGTTCCTTGTCTTTATCCGGCAAGAAATGAGCACTCACTGAGTTTTCTCAGCTGCAGAGGGACATGGTTTGGTTGCTCGTTGTGAAAGTGGTTATAGTTGGAGAAGGGATGAGTGGGAGGCCGACGTGAATGTCAGGATCTATGTTAGAAAGTGTTTGAAGAGGTGCAACGGAGAGACAGGGCTTGAGTGATGGTGGATATGTTTGGAAATTACCTATGAGAAGACGCTGACAGGCTTCGGTGGGCAGAGACATGGGGAGGAGAAGATGGGACTTGCCGGGATGACTCCCAGACTTGAGGATTGTTGGGTGAGAATCAGCGGAATGCTGGTGCCAATCACTTGAGAAAAACTGGGGAGGGTTAATTCAGGAGGAGTGTAAGGAGGAGCTCTTGACAAGGTGAGCCTGAAATGCTTATGGCAATTTGTGAGGTAAAATGAGCCCAGAACAGTGGAATTTGAGTATTTGATATTGTGTTTTCAAGAACAAACTACAATTAAGTTTGAGTGTCAACCAAATATGAGGATACTTTGTAGATAAACAAATTCATATTAATGAAACATGTATGTTGTTCATATTAATGAAACAATGTTGTCAATAAAAGATAAAAGTAAGTTTAGGGAATAGACCAACAATTTAAACATATTCCTTTTCATTAAATGAGTCTGGATGGTCATATTAGTTGGTTTTAAACAACATTTGTAAGGCAAATTACTCTTTTTAAATAAAAGAGAATAATGTGTCAATTCATAACTGTCAATCGATGGAGTAGAATTCTGTTCTGGATTGAATCGCGCCCCCCAGAAATATATGCTGATGTCCTCACTCCCTGTACCTGTGAATGTAACCGTTTTTGGAAACAAGAGGCTTTGCAGATACAATCAAGTTAAGATGAGGTCATCAAGGTGGGCCCTAATGCGTTCTGACCTGTGTCCTGATTAAAAGGGGAGATGCCCCATGAAGACAGACGCACAGTGAGAAGGCCATGTGACTAGAGAGGCAGAGACTGGGGCAGCCCTGGGAGCCAAGGGTGGACAAGCACTCCTGAAGCTATGGAGACATAAGGAGGGACCTTGCTGTTGTTTTTAGCCACCAGGCTGTGGCCATTTGTTTGACAGCCCTAGGAAACTAATAGAAGATCTAGCAAAGTCACAAGGGATTTTGGCTTTATTCTTTACTTCGAAGTACTCAGAAAGTCATCATGAAAGAAAAGAAAACAAAGTATAGCCCAGTAAAGTCTCAAACAAGAAAAAGGAAAGGAAAAGAAGGGAAAGGAAAAGAAAAGAAGGGAAAGGAAAAGAAAAGAAGGGAAGGGAAAGGAAGAAAAAGGAAGAGGAAAGGAAAGGGGGAAGCCAAGTTAACTCCATTCTTGAAACTTGGCAACCAAACCAGGTTGAACACATTTGACATGATTCGCCATCAGCGAGTTTTTCCCGCATCCTCCCACTTCAAGTCAGGGAGATCCTCAGAAAAAGACGATCCTTTAAATATGCTGAAAGTCATAGTTTGCCTCCTTTGGAGGTAGCGTCTGAGGGTTCAGGGTGCAGAATGATTGAATGAAGATGGAGCCGTCTCTTTAACTCTTGCCCTTGTGAAGAAACATGTCACTGATAAGGAAGGGGGCTGTACCAACTCAATAAAATATTCAAATGTTCAGTGCCATTTTAACAAGATTGTGTTTTTTCACTTAGGAAGTAAAAAAATACACATTTAAAAAAATTTTAAAGAGTATCTAAACTAAAGCTGGTTTTGGAAGAATGTTATTCTGTTTCTCCTTAAAATGTTCACACTTAAAACTATTAACTAAGCATAATGAGCTGTTTAAATAGCTATTTCTCTTGAACTAAAGGCTAGTAGAGGAATGAAAAAAATCATGAGAATTCTGTATTCTGTCTCCAAAGTTATCAGTGTGTTTTATATTAGGTGTTAAATTGTTCCATTCAAAACGGACTAATATAGCGATTACAAAAAAAGAAATTGGTGTTGGGAATACTTATTATCCAAATCATTCTCTACACCAAATTACAGTTGTTTCTTGTGTTTTGGATTCCCAGCCATTGGCGTGAAAACACGCCTGGTTCTTTCAGCAAAAAGCTCTTTCTAGGAGGGAAGTTCTGTCTCTTTAACACTTCTCTGTTCTAAATCTTCATTTATTATTTACCAAGTATCGAGTGTAAAATTTAGCAGGGCACCCTGAACCAAAATGTGCAATTCATTTACATGAAAGTATGTTCCTTTGTAACTTCATCCCTTACGAGAAAATTATAGAAAGGAAAAAAAACCTCTCAGAAATGAAGTCGCTGACACATCACATTTATTGAAGCTAAGAGGCCTTTGAAGTGATGACTTATGATTTTTCATCCTCAACAATGGCTTTTGCCAGAAGGTCAGTAGACTCGGAAATGATGGGTAACAGAGCAGACACTCACGTTTAATAGAAGCTACTAATTCATTCCAAAATAAATTCAGATTTGCTAGCAACAAGAAGACATTCTCCAGGTCATCTTTCTTCTAAAATCATCCATTTTCAATATAATTCCAGCTCACACAAAGGCTAAGTCAGCCCCAAAGGGCCTATAGGTATAAAAGCTGACATATTGTAATAAAAATATAAACATTTCATCATGATCCTGAAACACTTTCAACTAGAGGACTCTGCATTCTCGCACAAACTGATAGAATAGGTAAGCCAAAGCTAGCAAAACACTGTTCGTGTGTGATTACTCCTCATTTATTAGGTCGTTCTAATTTGTAGTTTAAAATAGGATACAGAGGAAAATAATTACAACTGCAACAATTATATTAAGACGCAACCATTGTAATGCTATCGGGCTAGTCTGCTGATAACCTTTTCTAAAACACGGACCTTGATTAATAGGACAAATTATGCTAATGATAATGCTGAAAAAGCCTCTATTGACCTTAGGAAAAAGCATTTAATGACAATGTTGGGTGAGTGAGGCTGCTGGAAAGTCAATTCCAAAGGAAGAAAATCAGCAACAAAGTTGTTGGGTAACGAATGTCCCAATGAGTGAACGCGGTCTGTTTCTAAATCACGTGGAATTACACCTTGGAGAATCCAGGACATCGGGCCAGTAAGAACAGTTTGCTTTATTTATTTGTTTTTTAATAGTTTATTGTCAATTGGTTTCCATAGAACACCCAATGCTCTTCCCCACAAGTGCCCCCCTCCATCACCACCACCTTCCCTCCCCCTCCCTCTCCCTTTTCAAAGAACAATTTGCTTTAAAAACTCATAGATGGGGGTCCCTGGGTGGCTCAGTCAGTTGAGCATCTGGCTTCTGCTCAGGTCATGATCTCATGGTTCGTGGGTTCAAGCCCCACATCGGGCTCTGTGCTGACAGCTAGCTCAGAGCCTGGAGCCTGCTTCAGATTCTCTGCCTCCCTCTCTCTCTGACCCTCCCCTGCTCGCACTGTTTCTCTCTGTCTCTCAAAAATAAATAAAAAACATACAAAAGATCAAAAAATAAAAACTCATAGATGGAGGCTATGTCATCAAATGATAGGCTTTGGTTTGATGTGGGAAATTAAGACAATAAACTTAATTTGAAATTAGAGGATTGATTCCACATTTGGCAAAGACGGACTCATAGGGACCAACATTACCTTCCTTTGTCAAACAACTAAAAGAGTGAAAAGAATGTATAAACGCTGGACCTCAGGAAACAGACCGACCCTGGAAAAGGGAAAACATTTAGGGGAGTCCTGTGATCGCCCCAGGATTCTTCATGGGTGAGCGTCCAGGCCAAAGTGCAGGCATGGAGGACCCGAGCACAGCACAGGGACTTCCCTGGGCTGAGGAACAGCACTGAGATCCTGGGAGCCAATGTGAGTCTATGGGGTGGAGTGTGGAGGGGACAGCAGTCCATAAAGAGAGTCTGTAGATTCTCAGAAGCCCCTGAGTGTCCAGTTGAGTCGTTAGGAGCTCACATGTGTAGAAAGCTGAACAAAAGGAGGAAAGGAAAGAATCCGCAAAGCTGTCACAGGGCCAGGAATAGTAAGTATTTCCCCAGCAAAACTGGGAAACTCCATAATTCATGGGCATCAGATAAAGTTTTCAAAAGGCATTGCCTCAGTAGTAGCACAAAATTACCCTAGACTATAGGCCACCTAACAGTTTAGAATAAGACTTCCATAAGATCCAACTCTTTTAATGGACCCAGTAAAGTAAAATGAACAATGCCTGACATCCAGTAAAAATACTGGGCAAACAAAGAGGCAGGGAAATATGACCCATGAGGAGGAGAAAAATCCATCAGGAGAAACAGATGCAGAAATCACACCAATGATAGCACTAATGGATAAAGATATCAAAAATATATACAATCAAAATTATCCTCTGTGTGCTCAATGAAATAGAGGAAAGATTGAGCATGCTAACCAGAGGCACAGAAAAGAGAACCACCGTGATCATCTGGAACTGAAAACATGAGTTCAGAATGACTCTGAAACTCAAGACATGATAAGACAAGGAAAGAAAACTACTGACCTATATCCCTCCTCAACGTAGATGCAAGAATTCTTAACTGGATTTTAGAACATTGAATCCAACATTAGGATCAAGTGGATCTACCCCAAGAATTCAAATTGGTTGGACATTTGAATAAATCCATCCATAGACGTCATCATACTACAGATTAGAAAGAAAAAAACATACATAGAATCATCTCAATAGATACAAAATTCAGTTTTCATTCCTGACAAAACTTTTCAGCAAACTGCAGTAGGAAGGCACTTCTTCATCCTAGCTAGGGGATGTATGAAGTGTCTAGAGCCAATACCATACTTGCCAGTAAAAGACTGAGAGCCCAAGCAAAGAAACAAAGATAGGATTCTTGCTCCCCGCCACTTCTATTCAACGTTGTGCTGGTGGTCCTAGTATCACACAGAAAGAAAGAAAAAAAGCAACCAGATTGGAAGCAAAGGCATAAAACTATTCTTTCTTTATAGATAAGTCCTGATCATCAACACAGAAAATCTTACAAAATCTACAATAGATTTGGCAATGATTTCTTAGACATGGTGCCAAAGGCACACACCACAAAAAAATAAATAACGCAAACAAAATTAAAAATTTTTATTTAAAAAAATTTTAAAAATAAATGGTTGTTGACTTTTAGGAATTCCCCATATATTCTGGATATTAATTCCTTATCAGATATATTATTTGCAAGTATTCTCTTTCTGTCTTTTCATTCTTTGACATTATCCTTTGGTCAAACTTTTGGCACAACAGTTTTTAATTTTCATGAAGTCTAATTTGTGTATTTAGTCTTTTGTTGTGTGTACACCCAAATATAATATTGCGCTGTATGTTAATTAATGAATTTAAATGAAAACTTAAAGAAAAAATACCTCAACAAACAAAAAACAACACAGTTTAAAAGTCAGCAAAGGACCTGAATACTCATTTCTCTAAAGAAGACATACAAATGGCCAATAAGGACATGAAAAGATGCTCAACATCACTAATCATTAGGGAAATGAAAATCGAAACCATGGTAAGATACCACTGCACACCTCTTAAGAGAGCTATTATCAGACACCCCAGAAAATCACAAGAAAATCGATGAAGATGTGGAAAATTGGAACTTGCATGCACTACTGGTGGGAACGTGAGATGGTGCAACCACTATGGAAATACTACAGTGGTTCCCAAAAAAGTTAAAAATAGAATTACCACATGGTCCAGAAATTCTACTTCTGTGTATATACACAAAAAGTGTAACAGCAGGGTCTAGAAGAGATATTTATATGCCCATGTATACAACAGCATTATTCACAGTAGCTAAAATGTGGAAGCCACCCAAGTATCCATCACACATGGATGGGTAAACAAATGTGGTCTATCCATACAATAAGAATTATTCAGCATTAAAGGAGAAGGACTCATCTACAACAGAAATGAACCTCGAGGACATTATATTAAGTGAAGCAAAGCAGTCACAAAAAGACAAATACAGTTTGAATCCACTTATATGAGGTAATTAAAGTAGTCAAAATTATAGAGACAGAAAATAGAGTGGTGGATGCCAGGAGCTGTGGGAAGAGCACACGGCGGGGAGGGGGGTGTTGCTGCTTCCTGGGTGTAGAGATCCGTTCTTACAAGACCAGAGAGCCCTGGAGATGGCTGGTGGCAGTGGTTGTCGAAGGCATGAGTGCACAGTGAACTTGGACGTGGTTAAGATGGTAAACTTCATGTTGTACATATTCTACTGCAATAAAAAATTGGAAAGAAATTGTTGTGTTTTTGTATCCTAGGATGGAACATTCAAAAATAGGGACTTGGGGCACCTGGGTGGCTCCGTTGGGTAAGCGTCTGACTCTTGACTTGGGCTCAGGTCGTAATCTTGCAGTTTGTGAGTCCAAGCTCAGTGGAGCCTGCTTGGGATTCTCTCTCTCTCTCTCTCTCTCTCTCTCTCTCTCTCTCTCTCTCTCTCTCTCTCTCTCCCAAAAATAAATAAATAAACTTAAAACAAAACCCTGCAGTTTTAGAAGCTTAGACTGGAAAGAGACCTTCCCATGTCTAGTTGAATTCTCTGTCTAGTCATGAATTCCCTCTACCATGTCTTTGACCCAAAATCATACAACTTGGATAGGGAAGTGACAAACTAATTCACTAAATCAAGCTTAATTTTGGATCAGAGCTAATATTTAGAAGATATTCTTCTTTGTGTTAAATTAGCTCATGCCCTATAATTTCTTCACACTAATATAAATTCTTCCTAAGGGACAAGGGAAAAAAAAAGCTGTTAAAATATGTAAAATGAAATTTTACCCATATATTATTTATTCCCCTGCCTCAAAGTTGAGCAAGAGGAGGGGTCAGAGTATAGAAGGTTGTACTGCAAAACAAAGAAATCAGATTATGGTCCCATATTTTAATAGAGGCCAGTGGGAAATATATACATGTATATATTTTCCAAATAAAAAATGATTCTTTATTATTACATTTTCAAAATCACAGAACCCCATGCTGATTATTATTACACACACACATACACACATACTCACTAATTTCTGCAGTCATCTCCCATACCCCCTCTCAAAATCTGCCTGAGCTATGTCTCAGGGAAATTTTCCAGTTTTCAACCCCACACACCAATTTGGGATAAATAGAAACACTAAAATCTTTTGGTTTTACCAATAGTTCCAAAGTGCAATTACAGGTAGAGTATTTGTTGGAGGAGATCATTTTTGTTGGGTTAGAATGCAGTGAAGAATAAAAAAAAAACGTTGCATGTAGAGCTCTGAAGGTGGGCAAGACGTGAATCTGTATGCCTCCTGACCCGTGGGCTTTGTTCTCCTCCCCTTGCATGGTTTTGTTTTGTCTCTTTCTACAGGGACTGCAGTAAAAATGTGTCTTCTATTTGGAGTCACACTGGAGCGTAGGTGGTTCAGATGAGTGGTCTTGTTACATTTTAAGTTACTGGGTCTACACCTGAGAAATCTGAACTCTGGGGTTACAGCTCAAAATAAGTATTATTTCAAGGTAAATAAACAAATCACTTGGCTGGATGGTGAAATGCTTAATTTTTTTCTAAAACCACACCCACAACATGGATTTTTGTTTTAGGCTGCATCCCAAGACAAAGGTCAGGTAACCTGTATCTCTGAAAGGCCTCAGAGCATGCCTTCCTATTTCTCCCCTCAGTGCTGAGAAACGGTTCTGGTTCCAGAGCCAGGAAGTTGTCACGCCCATCGCTTGGGTTACTTGGTGCTCAGGTAAAACGCTGCCATGGTGTTGGCCAAACACTGTGCTCCAGGCTGAATGTCTGTGCCTCTGCCCTCCTCCCCCAGGCTAGATTCATATGCTGAAAGCCTAATCCTCGATGTGGTGGTATATGGAGATACTGGCCTTTAGGCGACCTTTAGGAGGTTGTCAGGTCATGAGGGTCAGGCCCGCATGAATGGGATTAGTGCCCTTGTGGGAAACACTGAGAGAGATGACCCTTCTCTCTCTCTCTCTCCATCCTTTTTGTGCGGATACAGCAAGAAAGTCACTGTCTGCAAACCAGAAGGAAAGCTCTCGCCAGGAACCCAGTGTGGGGACACTTTGGTCTTGGACTTTCCAGCCTCCTGAACTGTGAGAAACAAATGTTTGGTGCTTATGCCACCCAGTCTATGGTATTTTGTTATATCAACTTGAGCCTACTAAGCAATGAATGGCTCAGTGCTGAAATGAATACTCAGCTGACATCCAGGTTGAAGGTGGTTCTTTGTCAGAATGACTCTCTGGTGCATGAGCATAAATCTGAACCTGCATGATCCCAAAATAATTACCATGGCAATTTTATTATAATTTTGTACCCAGATTTTCAAAGTCAGATATTTTGATCAAGAATGGTAAAACCCATCCCCATCAGCTGCAGACTGGCTTTTGCTGACATGTCTTTCATGTTTGCAACACCAAACCGAGGGTCAGTTCCAGCTGGCACATTTACTGATATTATGAGCCTTTTGGTGCACAGCTGAGTATAACACAAAGAGATTTCCAGAAGCCTTTTTTCTAAAAGGAACTTTTTGCTAAGAAATTACTGCTTGGACAATTATAAAATATAGATTAGCTACTGAAAGTGATTCATGTCCGTAGCAATCATGTAAAATTTATTTCATAAACTACAAGGAATTTTCTTATTGCGATGATTGAAATATCATATTTAGAAGATTAATGGGAAGAATAGATATATTTCTTTTTTTCCTATCATTTTGTTCCTTTGTTTTAAGTTTATTTTTTTTTATTTTGAGAGAGAGAGAGAGAGTGGGTGAAGGGAGGGTCAGAGAGAGAGGGAGAGAGAACCCCTAGCAGGTTCCGTGCTGTCAGCACAGAGCTTGACATGGGGCTTGATCCCACGAACAGTGAGATCAAGACCTGAGGCAAAATCAAGAGCTGGACACTCAACCAACTGAGCCACCTGGGAGCCCCTGTTCTTTTCTTTATACTTTTTATAAGATATACTAGATACTTGTGTTATATTCTTGATATGTCTTTCCCATGCTGAATTTATCATGTATGACCTAAATTTTGGAATTTTTCTTTATTGAGAAATTTTAATGTTGCATAATGTTGTTATGTTTTTTTACTTACCCTCATAAAATGTAAAAACATTCCATAATGGGGACTTTTGCTTTCCTGTCATTTTTTTTTGAGGAGATACATCTAAATTAGTCAAATTCAGTATAATTTTTAGAGGTTACTTAATTTACCACTATAAATGCCAGTACACCAAATACCCCTAAAGAGTTTGGAATCATAATTTAACCAAATCTCTATTATCCTACTTTGTATTATTATTTTAAGTACTTGATTTAAATATTATAACTCAGAAAGTTATAATGGTCTTACTAAAGGGACATTCCAAACGATTGTCCATTAATACTACATTATTTTAACCTATTTTTCTACTCAACAATTAAACAGTTCTTAAGATTGTACCCATATCTAAAATTAATAGTTTTCACAAACATTAGTACAGATACATGTTTGCTGGAAGCAATAATAAATACATATTTATGCTTTAAATTATAAATGTATTTTTGGACCTAAAACACATAGACAGGTTACAACTGCATTTGGCAGTCAATATTCAAATACTAACAGTAAATCAGAATGACATACCTTGTCCAAACAACTGATGTGTTTACCCTGTTTGGGTCGAGAGGAGACCCACAGGCTCAAGGACATTAGTCAAGCGCAGAGACCCCGGGAATGACGAAGGAGGCACTTACTTTTCGGCTCCTCAACAGCCAACAAACAGCAGCAGATCTTGGCAGAGCTCTCAGATTGACACTGAACTCTGGTGTTTCCTTCATTTCACATGTTTTAAAATACATACAGCTCAATGAGAAAAAATACTTGTGAAAACTTTTATCCTATACTATGTAGACTTTGCTTTTAACCAAACCAAACCAAACCAAACCAAACAACAAAAATCACATTGAAACAATAAGATAGTGAACGTGGCCTGTGCTTGCCTTCAAAACGCTACCGAGACCGGTGAACCAACTAGAAAGAATGATTTTATGAGGATTTTACTGGTAATGATCACTTGATACTTTAATAGAATCAGTACTTAATTCATCCTGGTGGTGGGCTCTGCAAGTAGTTTGGAGAATGTAACAACCATCAGAACCAAAGCCCTTGGCAATATTATCAATAGCCCAGTCTCCAGGAACCCCGTCCTGTCTGAGTGATAATGCTTTGTTAGAGGGAAAACAACCTCAGGTTGACAGTGGCTAGATCTCCCGTATCTTGGGGGTCTTCTTCAGCGTGTGAAAGTCCCTTTAAGAAACTTGCTCTTGACTTTGCCTCCCCCATCTCCAGAGTGGATAACCAGCCCCTCGTCATAACCCCAGTGTGGCTCTTTCTATCCATGGTTCCTGTCCCTGTGCTTTAATAAAATCACCTTTTTGGCACAAAAACAAAAAACAAACAAAACAAAACAAACAAACAAAAACCTAAAGCCCTTTCTTCAAGGAATTTCAGAAAGGCAAAGAAATCAAACACTCTTTTTGATGTTTGATAAGTTATAACCTCAGCATTCCATTAGCTCTATAAACACATTTACATAACTACAAAAGTAAAAATTGCTTTCTGGATGTTTTTGAAAAAATGCAAATAAAACTTTTTGTTGGAAGCCATAGACCAAGCAATTTTCCCTAAAAATAAAATAGACTTTTAGTACTTGATTTGGAATCCATTGTGTAAATGATTCAAAATTGAGCATCTCATCCATGGTTTTATGAAAAAGTAACATAACAAAGAAAGAGAAAGGGACAGAGAAGCCACCAAGCACTTGTTTCCTTCCCTAATCTTCCTTTACATTCTTTGCTTTCTGTTTTGTTCTGTTCTATTTGACCTGGTTTGGGTATCTATCATCCCTGGATCTGCATATAAAGATAAATTCTAAATTCATTAGTAGAATGGATGTGCAGAAGCACTAATTTATGAATGAGTCACAAAGAGAACAAGAGACAGATACTCAGTAATCTTAACTCTATTTCGAGAAGTGTTTCTCTTCTTAAAACTGATTGTTTCATGTATCAACTTCATATAGAAAAAAATCCATCCACTTCCACATGTGTGAATCTCCTAATGCTGCTTAACAAATTAGCATGAACTGGAGGTCTTAAAATGGCAAAAATTCGTTCTCTCACAGTTCTGGGCACCAGAGTCTGAAAGCAAAGTTCAACATGCTTGGTTCCCTCTCGGGGGCTCAGAGGATGGCTCTGTTCCTTGCCTCTCTTTCCTGGTGCCTGGGGGTCACCAGCCATTGTGGGTGACATCCCTTGGCTTGCCGATGCCTCCCTACAGTGTCTGTCTCTGTCTTCAGAAGGCCTTCTCCCTGTGTGTCCATGTCTCTTCACATCATCACATACTCTGGTAGACCTCACCTTAACTTGATTATCTGCAAAGACCCTCCTTCCAAACAAGTCACATTTACAGGGGCTGGGTGGGGATGTCAACGTATCTTTTGAAATCCTCACCCAGCACAATTTGTCTTAGTTTCTTCAGACTGTTACAAAAAGAAACCGTGGACATCCTGTTCGGCTTTTAAGCAACAGAAATATATTTCTTACTGTTCTAGAGGCTGGAATTCTGAGATCAAGGGGCAGACAGATCCGGTATATAATAAAGACACACTTCCTGGCTCATAGACAGGATCTTCTCAGTGTGTCCCCACATGATGGAAGAGGCAAGGGAGCTCCCTGGGGTTCCTTCTAGAAGGCTACTGATCCATTTATGAGGGTCCCCTTTTGTGACCCAATGATCTCCCAAAGACCCCGCCTCCTAATACGATCACATTGTGCATTAGGTTTCAACATGTGAATGGGTAGGGGGACACAGATATTAGACTTTAGCACAAATCAGCTCACTCATTATAACTTGGTCCAGTCACATATTATTAAATGTGTTCCTGGGTGAATGAAGTATTCACTGAAACTCAGATAATTAAGACCAGAGCATAGTAGGAGAATCACCCAAGGTCAAAGGCAACCACTGATCAGGCATGAAACTGGATGTAGCAAACATTCTGTGCGAATACTCTGTGTAAAACATAAGCAATATTGAAAGATTTCACCCAATTCAGAGACATAGCCATGCTTCATATCAACACGTGGACAAATGGAAGTCACCCTGTTTTGTCCTAATGTTTCTACTCCAGAATTGATAAGATTAGTTCTTTGTCTGGGTGCTACCGATGAGATCATGATAAATAGCTTGAAGTCTTTCAATAACCTGCCATAATCTAAAGGTTTATGCATAGAGAATTATAAATGAATCGTTTGTGCTACCACTTACCATGGGAAAACAATGATATTGAAGAATCAATTTCTCTTTGTTTGAGGACGTCGTGAAGCGTGGGGCACCTTCCGCGGGGCAAATTAATCGTTGAGCTCATTCAGAGTCAAGCTGTGGAGCAGCTTGGAAACCTTTTGTTCAAGGGAGGCATTAAATGTCACAGAAAATTGCTTTCGTTAACCAATTGTCCTTTCGATGCATCCCCGGTGAAAGCAGTTTATTTTTCCTGTTAGTCTATCCATATCTTTCTTGCCAAATCCTGTGAAGACAACCATCCCAAAGACTGAATGGTATAGTCACCTTTTTAAAATGGTGCTAATATTTTAGGTTAGTCGTCTCCTTTCAGGACAGCAGTGATGATCTAGAAAATTAATGTCCCTTAAGACAAGAATAGCTTGTTTGTATTTTCAAAGCTTAGCCCATAATTTTTGTTCCTGTTTTACTTTCTACTGCTAACTACAGACATCCCTCCCTTACCTGTGGGGTTGGGTTCCAAGACCCCCAGGGGATGCCTGAAACCACGGATAGTTCCAGACTCTGTGCATACTATGTCTTTTTCCTCTGCATACCTACCGATAATAAAATTGCATTTATAAATTCCATTAAGAGATTACCAATACTATCTGGTAATAAAGTAGAACAATTACAACAATATACTAGAATAGAAGTCATGTGACTGCGGTGTCTCCTTTAAGATATCTTCTTGTTGGGTGCTCACCCGTCTACTTGTGATGATGTGAGGTGATCAGATGCCTACATAGTGAGAGGGAGGAGCAGGAGAATGACCGGGCATTGTGATGGTGGTCAGGCTGTTCCAGAGGATCGTCTGCTTCTGGAACCTGGCCAAGTGTGGGTCCCTGAAGTCATGGCAACAAACCTGCGGTCACGGGATGGGGCACTGCTGTTCTCCTTTCCTCTGAAGTCTCAGACCCGATTCCTGAGAAGAGAACCTGGTAGAAGTTACAGGTCACAAGCCAGTCTATAGCTTGCTGTCCTAGATCACGTGCTCATCCTTAATCCCCAAACCGTATATAAATTGTTATGTGTAGCAAATACGACTGTCTTTGGGCTTTGCTTCTTTTTAAAAATTTCTTTTAAATGTTTATTCACTTTTGAGAGAGTGATAGAGTACAAGTGGGGGAGGGGCAAGAAAGAGGGAGACACAGAACCCGAAGCAGCTCCAGGCTCTCAGCTGGCAGCACAGAGCCCGACACGGGGCTCGAACTCACAAACCATGAGATTATGACCTGAGCCGAAGTCGGATGCTTAACTGACTGAGCCTCCCAGGTGCCCCTGGGCTTCACTTTCAGTAGAACCACAGAGGCTCCTTGACGAAGGCATCTAGGACAGCTAGAGGCGATGTTCTTATATAAGTTCTTAGAAGTATGTTTTAAAAGATTTATTCAATACGTAAATCCCTGGGATGGGACGTAGAGTTCTGCCCATTGTGTCCATACAAAGTGTCCATGCAGCACTCCAGAAACGGCAGATGCGTGGCCGTGTGCGGCGGGGAGGGCAGGGAGCGGCGTCACGGCAGGACTGGAGACACACATTTCGTGTGGGGTGCGTGAGAAAACTCAGTGATGGGATCACCGCAGCCTTTTCCCCATGTTAGACTCCGGTAAGAAAGAACATTTTTTCCCCAAAAAGCTTAGGAAAAAAGTAGAAAAAGGAAAGGAAGCATCTGGAAGGGTGACGAGTACATTCTGCCTATCGAATCCCAGAGCAGTCTATCCCCCGGCCCTCACTGGAAGACGCTCCGGTTGCTGGAGCAGGAAACGGATGACAGAAGGAGGCCCCGGTGCCGGAGGGGAAAGCAGTGAGGGGACTTCGTTGTTCTGGGCGCCTCGGAGGACAACCAGGGACCCTCGAGTCTCCCATCTCACAGCCTCACGGAAGAGAGAAGCTTGCCCTGCACCAGCACAGCTTAAATCTGAAACAGGAGAAGTTTAAGAACAGTGACCTGGTCACGCATGGGATGGAGAGGGAACAAGTGGTGCAGGCGGGGACGAGCCAGGCCAGGTAACAAGGACCGCCAGGGAGCTGGGGTCACAAGGAGTGATAGGAGAGGGACACGTCGTCGGGCTCCTGAGTGTCTCCAGGTGACGAAGCAAGCCGGCTGCCCGAGAGGCCAAACCTCGCTGAGAACCCAGGAAGGGCAGAGCCGGCGGGCTTGCTGGTGGCCGAGGGCACCCGGGACCCACACGGGCTGCTCTCAGCGGCTGGACGGACACGACGCTACTGTGCCCACTGCCTCTCTGACATGTGGCTTTGCTGGTTGTCCTGTTTAGAATCATCTGTGCCCACTGTTTTTTTTGTTTTTTTTTTTAATGTTTCTTTATTCTTGAGAGAGAGAGAGAGAGAGAGAGAGAGAGAGACCATGAGTTGGGGAGGGGCAGAGTGAGAAGGAGACACAGAATCTGAAGCAGGTTCCAGGTTCCAAGTTGTCAGGATAGAGCCCAACGCAGGGCTTGAACTCACAGACCTCAAGATCATGACCTGAGCTGAAGTCAAACCCATAACCTACTGAGCCCCCCAGGAGTCCCTGTGCCGACTGTTAAGTTGAGAATTGGGGGGGGGGTGGAGAAAATCCCATTCTGTCTTTATAATGAAAGGACCATAGTTGCCACAGCATAAATAAAACCATCATCTTCTCTTCTTATGAAGTTCCCCCCACTTTTCAATTCTAGAAAGGACAGAGTTAGTTTACAAGTTAAAATGCAATGCAAAATAGTTAAATGTATAATTTGGAGGTTTTAAAGAACTAAGGAATCATCCAAAAGCAACTCAAGGATAAGATTCCCACCTGTGATAAGAGAATCTTAAACCCTGCAATTGTCCTTCCATTTCATTTAAAGAATTTTGGATACCTGAGGGGAAAAAAGAATATGTCCCACCTCACAAGTCTCTTTTCTAAGCAGAGAAAACATTGTAACCTTGTGCAGAGACATCTCTTTTGGAATTAAACTGAAGCAGGAAGTTATTACACAGACTCAAGACCATTATCACAGCATCGCCGTGGGCAAAACTCGAGGGTGGCACCGGAGTCCGTGCCCCGAGCTCTGCTCGATGCCCCCCGGATGCCCACACTTCCCTCTAGCCGCGTCTACCGAAGAAACCACAGGAGCGCGATGCGAACCTGGATCCGGAAGCGCTTCTTTCTTTGCGGCTGCACACAAAGCACCGGTGAGACAATTCTGCTTATCACCAGCATGTTGAATTAAGGTGTCACACACAGCACACTCCAGGTAACGACTCAGCGTAGGGACAGCTGAGTTCACACTCGCATCCTGTTAGCCTGGGAGACACGTGACCAGCTCCCTCCCCACGTGTGGCCACGCCCCAAGAGGGTCATCACAGAAAGACAGAGTCTTCGGGAGAATTATGAGGAGCTCTCACAGCCTCACGCTATCAGGTTAAGGAAAGGTAACTGTTCCGTGTGGATGGGCATCAGAGCAGCGGGCATTGTTTAGATGGCCAGGGTTTGCTAAGAAGTTCATACATTCCACTAGGAAGCAGGTTTGGGGCGGAGAAAATGCAGAAAATGGATTATGAACAGTGAATGAAGTCTGAGAAGTTTGTGATTTTTGGTGAACCTAATCCTGATGAGAGGGAGACGATGGAAGAACCAGAAAGCATTGCCTGGACTTCCAGGAAACTTATGTTTACTCCGAGACTATAAGCTGAGTGGCTGGGCGTATTCTGTTTCCCTCGGGGACATGTCCCCACACTCGCCTCCTACCTGAGCTGTGCCGCACACGGTCCCAGAGGGCTCCCTAGCCGGGTGGGAAGCCTTCCTAATTTCTACTGCTTTTTAAAAAATGTTTATTTATTTACTTTTGAGAGACAGAGAGTGGGAGGGGCAGAGGGAGAGGGAAACAGAGAATCCCAGGCAGGCTTCGTGTTGTCAGTGCAGAGCCCAACCTGGGGCTCGAACCCACCAACTCTGAGATCCCGATGTGAGCGGAAACAAGAGTCCGATGCCTAACCGCCTGAGCCACCACCACCCCCCACCCCCAGTTTCTGTATCTTAATTTGGTGATGTCTTCTCGTGGAGAGTCTCCTCGCGGTGTAGACGCTGCCTGATGAACCTCAGCTGCACCGCGCCTGGGGTGGACAATACAGCGAGTCCAGAGCACCCCCACCGGCAGCTAAACACCGGCCGTGCCTCGGTGCCATGACTGCCCACCAGCCCGAGGGAGCAGGCACGACCCGTCGGAGTCTGTGGGTGATGGGCCCCGACCAGGATACGGTGATGACAAACACTGACTGCCGTGGAGCAGCAGGGTCAGGCCGGAGTTCTGGCGAGCTATTTATGTTGCTGCAGGACTTCTCTGTCCTCAGCATCACCAAGGTTTATATAATGGTCATTAGGAAAAATTGACTGCACCGAAGAAAAGTACATTCTGTGCTTGGAAGTGTTTTGCACGTATTCCAGAAGGAGTGAGAGGAGGGAGGGGGAAGGCGGGCGGGGCTGGGGGGAGTCCCACAGTTTTGGAAAAATCTCTCAAACATAAGGCTTTCATTAATGTTAAAAAAAAACCCACCAATTGTAATTAATATTTCACAGTTGTGTGCATCTCAGACACCACACTGAGGCCCTCAGACCCAAGCATGAGAACGTGAAAATAATAAGTTTCAAAGGAAGAAACTCCCCTCATCTGGGGTTTGAAGAACGGATTCTTTCCACCACACTGCCTCTCATGATGACCTGTGGTTATTGGTGTTAATGATCTTCCGTGCAGTTTTATTTTTTTTTAATGTTTTTACTTGTTTTTGAGAGCGAGAGAGAGACAGTGCGAGCAGGGGAGGGACAGAGAGAAAGGGAGACACAGAATCCGAAGCAGCTCCAGGCTCTGAGCTGTCAGCTGAGAGCCTGACGCGGGGCTTGAACCCACCAACTGTGAGATCATGACCTGAGCCGAGGTCGGACGCCCAACCAAGTGAGCCACCCAAGCCCCCTTCTGTGCAGTTTTAATAATATTCAAAGAAAAATACAGCAAACATCCATTCCATGGTCCAAGGCCACAGTACACTGTTAATGTGCTGATGGCTTCAGTTCTGTTTAAGCTAATTGTGTCATATCATCTGCCCGGACACGGATCTGCCTTTCGTACTGCTCTGCAGGACCTCCCCGTGTCGGGTTCTCCCACCACTACATTCCTCCCAGAAGCCCCAGTGACAGTATTCGGTTTTTGTTTGCTCCTTTGTTTTACATTTCTAGTAATTAAAGTTTAATTACCTTGAGTAGCACTTCCAAGAAGTGTTATTCTTTATACTAAATTCTACACGTAACTTGAAATGTTCGGTGATCCCGTGAGTGTTAATGATTTTAATAATGTTAATATACTACCTAATAATTACTTGCTTCCCTTAGAAAGTAATGAAAGAATAAATATGCCCTGGAAATCTAAAAGGCATTGAAAAGAATCTTTGTGATATACATTGAAATACCACTTTTCATTATTACAAGAGTATTTCCCAGCGGCAGGGCTCTCGGGTCTCGGGATCAGAAGGGCCAGATGCTTGGGGCTCAAGGTTGCGTCTCCTGCTTCAAAGTCCTACTGATTGTGCCTTTGGAGTGGTCCCTCCCAGGTGACCCTCCATCTGCCCTGTGCTCGCCCCCGCCTGCGCCCCCGCCCAGCGCCCAGAGCGAGGAGCCCCGGTATGGGGGGGGGTCCTGGTGCCAACGCGACCCTTTCAGAGGGGTTCACATTGTTGAGCTGCTGGGACAGGGCATAGGGACAGGGGCACATACTCACGCCACTTGGTCTCTGAGCCTTGGTTGCCCCGGGGGCTGATGGGGTAACACCGGCCTCCTGGTGCTGCTGGGAGAGGGCAGAGGGGCCGCGTGCACGGTCTTCAGCACCAGGCCTGCGCCAGAGCACTTGCTCAGTCACTGTGCCTGCCGCCCCTGTGGTCTCAGTTCCAGGGACCCGGCCACTTCCTCTTACCTGTTCGCGTCACTCCCTGCCGGTGACAGTCTGGGGAGAAGTAATTCACATCTCTAACTCACAATAATAATTAAAATTGTAAATTCAATACTGAGCTGTGGAAGTATTACTTGCTTGATGACAAGAAATCAAAATATGAATTAATTCACTCATTAAACTTTTTGGGTGACTGCTCTGTGCTAGGTACCATGCTAGGCTCTGACAGTGCCCAAATAACTGAGACTTGAAGTCCGCCTTCAGGAATGTATGGCCCAGCCAGGGCCACAAGGCCGCAGGCGGCCTCTGGGGGACTGCCCACTATGGCATGGGGACCGGACAGACTGCACAGAGCCAACCGGTGTGCCGGACCCAGACTCTGCTTCTCTGAGGCTGAATCACATCCCGTGAATGTCCAAGGGCAGGGCCGGACATTGTGCAACAGCCTGGCATTCCCTACTCAGATCTGTCCTCTGGAAGTCCAGATGTCACATTTGTGTTTGGAGAAAGAGGGACAGTGGTTAAACCAAAAAGGTTCTTTTACTGAGATATTGAGACCTGTGGGGGAAGGAAGATAATTTCTGTCTACTCCTTGGAGTTGTGGGGTGAGACTCCTGTAATGACATGCGCAGGAACAAGGAAAACACAAACAGGTTCATTAACACATGCGCCTGCGTATCCACGAGAGATAGCCAGGAGAAGGAGGAGCTCTCCGAGTGCTTGGAGCCAGGCCTCAACCCCATCCTAATGGAATGTGCAGGCATCTCGGGGGGACTGAGCGGTTGGGGGGGATGGCTGGGTCCTCAGAGGAGCAGACCAGAGGGGGACAGTTTGTGACAGTTGCTCTGGGTGTGGGGCCCACTTCTCAGGTCCTCTCCTGTGACAAGAGCCCACCTTCCAGGATGGTGAGGCTCCCGGGGAGGGGACCAAGCACACCGAGGTCCTTTTGGCAGATCTGGGTTCAGGCACATGAGGGGGGTTCAGAGAAAGCCTCTCCCTGCACCTTCTGTCTTTCCAGCACCTTCCAATCAAAGAAAGCCTTCAAAGGAGACAGAAGGAGAAGACCCAGGAGGGAAAATCAGACTAAAGCCAGAGGAATGGAGAGTCCTTGATCAAGGGTCCTTTTAGTGAGCATTTCATGTGCATTAATGAGTGCAGTGACCACCGAAAGGATGCAGATGGACTGATCTCTAGGAAAGCGTCAAAGACATTGAAGGGGTTCAGACTAGGCCACCCCAAATTATGGCTCTTTAGCAGGATTATTCTGAACTGCAGATAATCGAGAAGAAGCAGATAGAAGAAAAGCTCTTTGTCTTCCCCTCATTTGCCTAAACACAGGACACAAATTTGTATTGGTGTCCCCACCCCCCTGAGGAAGGACGGAAGTTAATCACCAGACACAGCTCTAGACCCTGATAGCCCGGAGACTGCACCAGAGGAGTCTATACAGCAAACCTCGCACACTGGGCTCTATCTCCCAGTTGCTCCCAAGATACTTGTTGCCCTATAACCTGTTGCCCCAGGAACCTAAAATTCTCTTCCTTTGTCTTGTCACTGCTCTATAAATGTATTGCTCTTTGCTGAGATGCTCTACGAGCCCATGTTCTAACCAGCCCTTTGATCTACTCATCTCTGGGGTTCCTGTGTGTGTGTGCGATGCGGGGTCTGAGCCTTGAAGTTGAGCTGGGTGACCCAGCAGACGAGCGGTCTCCAGTGCCACCCATCAGCTCAGCACTGGAGGAAGGTGGACTTCAAGTCCAAAGGATGGCCAGTTCCCACGGAACTCTTCAGAGAGGCCAACCTAAGTCAGGCATTTCAAGTTAATCCTTATAGTGGGGTCCCTCAAGTCGCTGAGGTCTATCAGTCTACGTGTTCATTCTGAGGGTCTGTCAACAAAGTAGGAGTCTCTTTTATCTTGGTATTATAGGTGATAAAGTCGGGGCACACAGATGCGAAGGAGGTTCTCGTGGCCTCAGAGCTTCTTAAAGCAGCTGGGATTCCTATCACCACTGCCGAGAAAACTAGACAACACAATCATGGAGAGCAGTGAGCATTCACCCCAAAAGCATTTGAGAGCCACCGGTGATTTCAAGGAGTGGAAGGTCCAATTTGTGCTTTAGAAACGTCACTCTGGTTTGAGTTGGGAGGATGGATGCACTGGGGAGACCAGTGCACTGGTCACTGGAGTAACTCAAGAGGAAGTCGGCGTCCTGAACTAAAGGAGGCAGCCGCCAAGCAGATGGGGGAAGGGTGGTGGGAGAACCTCCGAATAGGATGAGGTGATGTGTGGAGAAACACTGTGGGTTTCAGAGCACCCAACGTACCTCGTAGGGCAGCCGGGCAGTAAATGTGTAGATTTCATGTGTGAATCCCCCCACCCAGCCTCATAGCTAACCCTGTTGATGGTGACCAAGGAAGAACTCCATCCCTTTCCTCCTGGATCTATTCACCTTCCTGTTCCTCTCCCCACTTCCCAGCTATCACTGACGGTGCTCCCATCTTTGAGAAGTGCTTAGAGGAAATGCTTTTACAAGTCATGAGATACCCAAGGTCCTCATTAGAGATTAAATGCCACGGACATTTATGGCTATGGCTATTCCTTCATCATGAATAGTATCCCATTACATTGAAATGCTTTATAGGCCTTAGTAGGAAGGCACTATAGACTGAAGTCCTAATTATTATTATTGCCATTATTACTATTACGATTTTTAAAGTATTTGCAGAATGGTCCCATTAAAGGACAGTTTATTACAAGTTTACTGTCTTGCATTTCTCTTTTCTAGTGTTTCCAGTGCTCTTGATCTCTCTTACAATGTTTTATTTGCTCTCACTAATGAAAAGAGAAACTGTTAAAAGCATGCTCATAGAATACAAAGTCATATATTTATTTTGAGTAATCCCTTTATAATAAACCTATTTCTTGCAACAAAAGGATAAGAACATCTTGTTGATTTTCTGTCTAAATATCTATCCAAATCAAGTAACAAAAAAACCAAAAACGGGCTCTTCAAAGAAAGAAAAAGTAATCATAGATAATTGATAGTGTCTTTGGCATATTGTTACATCTAAGCTCCTTCCTACCAGCATATTCTGATATGCTATGTAATGTCTGTTAATTTTAGGCCAACTAAGTATTTTTAAAGATATGGATGTTTTCTCATATATTTTTTGACATATGATTTCAAGGAATTTCAAGACTCTTTGAAGGCCATTCACAAAATTCCAAATATCCCCAGACTCCCAATCTCAGAACATTAATTTTTATTTATTTTTTATGCTTTTTTTAAAATAAATAGTTTATTGTCAAATTGGTTTCCATACAACACCCAGTGCTCTTCCCCACAAGTGCCCTCCTCCATCACCACCACCTCATTTCCCCCTCCCCCTCCCCCTTCAACCCTCAGTTCGTTTTCAGTACTCAATAGTCTCTCAAGTTTTGCATCCTTCTCTCTCCCCAACTCTCTTTCCCTCTTCCCCTCCCCCTGGTCCTCCATTAGGTTTCTCCTGTTCTCCTGTTAGACCTATGAGTGGAAACACATGGTATCTGTCCTTCTCTGCCTGACTTATTTCGCTTAGCATGACACCCTCGAGTCCATCCACTTTGCTACAAATGGCCAGATTTCATTCTTTCTCGTTGCCATGTAGTACTCCATTGTGTATATATACCACATCTTCTTGATCCACTCATCATGTGATGGACATTTAGGCTCTTTCCATGTTTTGGCTATTGTTGACAGTGCTGCTAAGAACATTAATTTTTTAGCTGACCAACATCCATTCTCCTACCTTTGGTCATAAAAGAGCCCAACATTTCTTCGAGGAAATCTCTCCTTTTTCCTGCTTTGGAGGAATAGACTCCATAACCAGCTTCCGTTGTACAATCAGTTGGCTTAAATTGATCCCATGCCCCTTGAACGTAACGACCGGTGACGAGACAGGCACCTAACACAGTGAGAGTCAAGTGAGAAAACGTGTGCTGATGCTTGTGGCGCAGGGATGCCTCAGCTCCTCCTCCGGGCTTGATGGTGTGGCCGAGAGGCACGGGACAGCCCCAGGAGCCTTTGCGTCTTAGTTACATCTTTTGAGCCCTGAATCCAGTCAAATCGAAAATAGCTGCACCCATAGATGTCTCTGTTACATAAGCCAAGGTTTCCCCTTTTTTCTTAAGCCGGTTTAAGTTGGGTGTGTTGATGCACACAACATGGGTGGTCCTGAATGATAGGCACTAGCCTGGGGACAGTAGCCCTGGCCTGACACAATGCTTCATTTTTAAAACTTGCAAACATGCTTGGTTTTGATCATGCTTTATCTGAATGCGGTATTACTGGGGGTTTTCATTACATTTTTTGATTTTTAAAAACTTTTACAATTTTCTATCCTTCAGTGATAACTAAAAAGTTAGGAAGAGGTTACAGCAAATTGGGTACATTGACTTTAAGAAAAATATTAAATCCTGGAAAATGTAGAAATGAAGCAAAGCTAAAGCCTAGGAGAAGTGAGATGTTTGAACATAATTGGGCCAGGTGATATCATACAGCCAAAGAAGTAGAAATGCCCAGAGGGATTCTTCCTGTAGGGACTAGGCATGAACAGAATTCAGTTTCGGATTTTAGGGGCACTCCTTCCTTCCTCCATGACACGCATGTAAGTGAAAGGGATGAGGACACATTTTGGGCAGGCTCAGATTTCCTGGACTAAATACCGGCACGGAGAAAGACTGTCCTGAAGTCCTCACACAAGATCTCTTGTAAGGAGAGAGACCACGGTCTCCCTGCCGGTGACCTGCCCACTTTGAATTCGAGGTCTCATGCAGATTCTGGAAGAACAAGGTAGGGAGAAAGAGCAGAGACTCACTGATTTAGTCCTGTTTTGCTTTTCGTTCTACTGATTGGCATGGGAGGTATGCAAGCAAATTTTTTCAGTTGTCAGAATAACATTAAATAAAATAATACCCCAAGACTTTAAAGAATTAATAGGCATTCCATATTAATATTTTATAGACCACATATGACCTAAGTATTTTTTCCTAAATAGAATAATGACCATTATTAACACATCAAGAAAGTAACCTGAGTCAACTCAAAAGCAGTTATTACAGAAATTCTGATGTAGTATAGAAAGGGTTAAAATTAGGTTCCCTCACATAACCAGTTCTGATAATACTTAACAAATTCTGTTATTCTAAATGGTTGACTTTTTTATTAAAAAGTGTCCTAGCAGATGCTTTTTAAAAAAGATGTGGGGAACTGGTTGGTTAGTTTCAGAAGGTGTTTAAGACACACATTTTTACAAGTCACACTTCCAAACCAGTTTCCACTTTTAAAAATTTTACTTCCTCTATTACAGGGTGAAAGCCTATTATGTACGAAGATGAGTCAATATTTGTTTTCTCATCTCAGCTTCTCTCCTTGGACGTTTTAAAAGCACAGGGTCTGAATCTTGCTTCCTTTAGACATTAATATGAAACGACTCTTGGATTCGAGTTCTCCAGAGAAACACAACCGATGGGCTACCCTGGACAAGATTTATGTCGGGGCACTGGCTCATGCTATTGTGTGGGCAGAGGAGTCCCACATCTGCCAGGCTGGAGCCCTGGGCGAGCGGACGGTGTAGGTGCCGATCTAAAGACGTGAGAGGCCCGATGTCCCAGCTCAAGGGCCAGGCAGAAAGAGCACATCCAACTTTCCTCTTCTTTTTGTCCCATCAGCCCTTGAGAGATTGTGTGAGCCCCTCCCCCACCCCCACTGGGGGAGGGAGATCTGCTTTGTTCTGTCCACCCCTGCAACCGCCAACCTCATCTGGAAACTCCCTCACAGACACACCCAGAATAAGGTTTAGCTGGGAAGCTGGGCGGCACTATGAGTCAGTTGCGTCAACCCTAAGAGTAAGCATCAGAGTTGTGGAGAAAGCCTTGGTTGATGCAAACGGGTCCCGAAATTTCCCGAAGCATCGTCAGGGATGCCTCCTTCACCCGGCACCGGGTCCCTGTGGGCCACCTCTGGCGCCCAGACTGCTTTGTTCACGTAAGTGTAGCCTATGGAAAGCAGAAATGTCTTCGGAAGTAAATATTCTTGAAGAAACTTCGCTTCCCATTTCATAGCACCAAACATGCAAACATTGGGTTTTATGGTAATCAACAGAATACACGTCCGACAAGCTGCAAACGAAAGGCAGAACTGACACAATCAATTTTCTCCTGTAACTTCCCACAATAATTACCAAAGATAATTTCTTCATTTTCTCAAGTTACACTTTAGCAGATCAGCTCAAATATAGATAATATATAGATAATATAATAAACAAAAGATCTCTCTGTCTCTCTCTATATACATATATATACAAAAATAGATGATTTAGACAATAAAAATGGAAATCATCTCGTAATTGAATCGCCTGATTAAAACTGGTGCTCCATTTGGGTAATTAAGTGTTAGTTTTTGATGGAATACTTGTGGCGTGTTTATGTGTGTCCACATGACTCGGAGAGAGAAAAAGGATAAATATGTCTCTGGTTTGGTCCAAGTGAAAAATCCAGGTCAAAAATCAATCACGTTTTATTTTAAAATAACACAAATTCTTCACTCATCTTTCAAAATTTACCACTGAAGATTTTTCTCAAGGAAATTGAATTGAATTCATCTTGATTAGTTCTAGTCCTTCAAACGAGCATACGTAGTCCTGCAAAGATATTCTTTCATACAACTGCCCTTTAGAAATGCCAATAAGCATGGTTTTGCTTTCCCATGAGAATATTTCACATTTTATGAGGACAGAAAGCGCCAGCACGTGTAGTTCGAATGAGTCTGTTGTGGCACAGGGCTTCCCCATTTATATTACTGGATAAATAGATCTATGCAGAGTAGAAGTGAGAATAAAGGATCTTTTGCTGAAACTTCTCATACATTTCTTTTTAAAAGATCTGATGAATTCTGAAAGCAAAAGCAAAAGGAAATCTGTTGCTCCAATGCTCTGCTCCTATTGCTAGATTTAAAAAGTATATATATAAATTATCTCAGTAAAAAAAAAAAAATCCCCCCAAAAAAGAAAATATGTCTTATCCAAGAAAAACCAAAAGTATATCCAAAGGTCTAAGATTGTAAGCTGCCAAGTAGAAGACTCTTGGCGCTAAGGTACATCAGTTGAGAACCAGAGGAAACACAAGATTTAGTTAAAGGGCGCTGTTATCCAAGGCCTTGAATGTCCGAGACTCATTCCCCGAGCCGTAAGAAAGCCAGCGTGAAGGCGGGAGGTGCCTGTTGTGACCGGTCCCTGCTGACGGCCGGCCCCAGGGTGACGGTGGTCACGGGAACGGCCTCTGCTTACGCTCTAGCTTGCTGCAGACTCCTAGAGAACAGTCTGACAGCATCCAGGAAAACTGAAGATGCACATCAGTTTTACGGAGTATCTGTAAATTTGTAGGTATCTGAGGAAAGCCTGGAACTTCCTTTACAAAGAAAAAAACAGGCAAACGATAAGAAAGGGGATGTCTGGTTACAGAACCTTAAAAGAAACAGATGAAATCTTGTTACCAAAAACATGTATAAATATCCATAAAAATATGATAAAATGTTGTCTCTGAAATGAGGACAGAACCCAATAAAAGATCAGGGGAACAATCCGGCTTTTTGAAATTAAATATGAGGGCAGAAATACTGATGTCACTCTGAAGTGTTGGAAGTGGACTGGGGGGAAATAGCCCAGGAACTAGAACGAGGGAGGGAGGGGGCGGGGCCAGCGGAGAAGGACCGGAAGTGGGGAGCAGGTAACCCACCCCAGAACCCAGGAGCCTGTCGGTGCTTGTGGGGGAGCCCAGCCCCCGAGCCAGAGCCTAGGTTGCAGCGGAAGGGCAGGGGGCGGCCAGAGGCCCCTCGTCCAGGGCTGGCCTCATGGCCACCCTGCTGTAGCCAGTTTTGTGTTTCCCTCTTGGGAGCCTTTCATTCTTCCCTGGATCCTAACAGAACACATTAAAACATGATCAGCCAATATAACGCACTGTTTTTTAAAAAATCTTAACAGAGCATAAACTCAATTGCATGCTGAAAAAAAAAGAATTTTTTTTTTTTTTGAGATTTCACATGTACCAAACTGTGGACCATCCCTTCATCTTTGACTCCTTTGATTGGAAGCTGCCGGAAGAATCGCACTGACTCATGCTTGCACGTGTTCTGTGAGCTGTGCGGGCTCCTTCTGGCTTCTCCTTCCAAGACCAAGGCTGCTGTCCTAGTGGAGTGGGGCTCGGCGAGCATTCGCCTGCCTTCTGGACTGGAAGGGAGACTGCACAGAAGTCAGCGAATGCTGGACACCGGCTCTTAAACCAGGCTGGCCTCAGAAAAGGTCCTTCACTACGAGCGCTGTGGTTAGAATCGGCCCACGTGAGCGTAATAGGAGACAGACAAATGACTGGGAAGAGTCATACAGCAAATCACCAAACAGCCATAAGAAAAGGAAAGAAAAGGCTATGTAAGCAATAGAATATACAGCACACTAATGTTTAAATTTAAAAACAGATAAAACAATTTTAACCCAACTAAAAAGGGGCAGAGAACCTGAATAGATATCTTTCCAAAGAAGACATCCAGATGGCTAATAAGACACAGGAAATGTGCTCAGCATTGCTACTCACTGGGGAAATGCAAATCGAAACCACAGCGAGATACCACCTCACACCTGTCAGAATGGCTAAAATCAAAAACAGAAGAAACAACGAGTGTTGGCGAGGATGTGGAGAAACAGGAACCCTTGTGCATGGTCGGTGAGATGCACACTGGTGCAGCCACCAGGGAAAATAATAGGAAGGTTCCTCAAAAATGGAAAATAGGATTATCACCTGATCCAACAACTCCACGACTGAGTATTTACCCAAAGAAAACAAAAACACTCATTCGAAAAGATATATATGCCTGTGCTCACCACAGCGTTATTTACAACAGCCAAGATATGGACTCAGCCCAAGTACCCATCAACAGATGGATGGGTAAAGGGGATGTGGTTTATATACACGATGGAATGTTCACCACGGAAGAAAGTGAAATCTTACCATTGGCAACACCATGGATGGATCTAGAGAGTATTATGCTAAATGCAGTCAACCAGTCAGAGAAAGAGAAATACCGTATGATTTCACTCGTGTGGAATTTAAGAAACAAAACAAATGAACAAACAACAACAAAAAAAGAGACCAAAAAAACCCCACCAGAGTCAACTCCAGAAATCAAACTGATGGTCACTAGCGGGGAGGTGGACGAGGGGGTGGGTGACTTGATAAAGGGGCGTAAGAGCACAAGTGTTACTGTGAGCCCTGAGAGACGTGTAGAACCGTTGAGGCATATGTTACACCGGAAACAAATATAACACTCTGTTAATTATACCTGAATAAGAAAATAAATAAAAACAGACAAAACAACTCAATATAGTATTCATGAAAACAGTACATAACCAGAGCATAAAACAGAAAGGGAACGACCAATCCGGGGTGCTGGGTCTTCTAGGGGGAGGAGAAGGCGGGACAAGGGACTTCAAACTTATCAGTAAATTTTATTTTCTTAAAAATGTATATCGATATACATATCGAACTTGTAAAGACTTGAGAAACCTGGGACTCTGTTACATTATTTCCTATAACTTTCTTATACTTTATAATGAGGACTGAAAATCCCAACCCTGTGTAAAATGTAAAGTGACCCCTGGTGACCTTTGTGTGGTCCTGGCCACCTCTGCCCTCCGAGTGCCCGAAAGAAAGGCTGATTACCTCTTTCATCTGTGGGCACAAAATGCAATCGATGAACTTTTTTTTTTTTTGGATAAACTTCTGCCTTAGCAAGACTGGAAATTAAAATTCACATTCCTTCTTAGAATTGTCATTGCCACCAAATTGACAGGTCAGCTGCTCCCAGTATTTATATGCGTTCTTGCTAACTGATGATTTCCCATATAAAACGTTTTGCCTTTTGCCTGTTGTTGGTCTCTCTAATTCTCATGGCTAAGGACTGAATGTTTGTGTCTACCCCGCCCCAAATTCTCCACGGGGACCAGCACGCCCCCAGTGTGATGATGTTAGGAGATGGGTCCTTTGGGAGGTGATTAGGTCGCAAGGCTGCAGCCCCTGCGATGGGACCAGTGCAGTTATGACAGAAACCCCAGAGAGCCCCCTTGCCCTCCCACCGCGTGAGGACACGGCGAGAAGGCCAAACAGAGAGGCTTTAGAAGAAGCCAAACCCGCCAGCGCTCTGATCTTAGACTTCCAGCCTCCAGAGCTGTGAGAAACAGATCTTTGTTGTTTAAACCCCAGACTACGGTTTTCTGTTAACAGCCAAGCACCTAAGACATTCTCATTCCCCAAATGTTGGAGTCCTCTTATGGTCGTTGGGGTTGAGCAGGTCCCAATCTACAGTCCTGGGTGCGAATTATTGGTGCTAACCTTACATTCATTCAGCAAACATACAGTGAAAGAAACTTAAAGAAAATAGCGACATTATATAATCCTACCCCCTTTCCACCCACTCATATCTTAGACATTGCTAACAGTTTTACAAAATACAGCTGAAACAGGGAAACATTAAGTGCTTTTTCCAGAGCTGGAGTGGGGTGGCCACCATAAAATTCTCTGATGCCTAAGGGAGAACAAATACCTAATCCCTCCATGCCTGAAATAATCCCAGAACCATCACAAATTGATTCATTAAAAAGAAAAGCAACAGATAATTTCATTTCAAAGAAATTCACATGCTCATTATAATCAGGGATCATTTGTAATCGCCAATAAAGTCAAATATGTGTTTGTGATTTTTAGGTACGGTATGGCCTGAAAAAGAAGCATTAAAGGAGTTGAATTTTCTAAAACTCTCTATGCGTTCGCACACGTCCATGAGCCCCCAGCCCCGTGGCAGTGCCCGCGTGCCGCCGCGGACTCGGAGAGGGCGTGTGGGGCTCACGCACACGCGGGACGAGGAGGACGGGACCTTTCTGACGTCGTCGCTGGTGCGCTCCGAAATCTGATCATCTCAGGCCTAAACCTTGGGCCAGCCTTACCTGGTCTTGGGGTGATTTTCCTCTTCGCTTCCTGCCCCTGGGAGAAAGCTTACCGTAAAACCCTGTGATCCGCATCCATCCAGGCCCTGCGTGTGTAGACTTTCCTTGCTAGAAAATGATAGGAATTACTTGGAAACAAAAGTGAAATAATTCATTGTTCATAAGATTTTTCTGTGTCCATTTTTTAAGCCTGAGTCAGAATCTTATTCAATTAAGGAAATGGAATTCTCTACGCCAGCCTGTGCCACAGAAGATGCATTGGTTACCCCTCTCCGAAATGTCCCCTTTAAGCCCCTTCCCGGAGCAGCAAGCTTGCAGGAGTGGGGCTGGGCTCCATGCCCCTCACACTTCTTTTCTCCAGGGGCCGCTGGTCCCCAGCCCTCGACCTTTCCTGTGCCCTTCCTAGTGTCAGCCCTTACGGCAAAAGCAGCAGGTGGAAATAAGTCATGTCAGGAAGAGGAGGATGCAGGGTAGGTCCCACCGGATAGGTTGCCAGGTACTGATGGTGGTCATGTCATTGTCACTCACAATGTGCGGTCTTATCCTGAGCCCCGAGGACCCCACTATCCTCTTTCTATCTCAGCCTGTTGGATCCCCGGCCCCTGGGGTCGCTTTGGAACCCAAACACCAGATCCTGCCCCAACTTATACTTGTAACCTTCACTTACGACCCCTTGTCTTGCACATACAGACTCACCGTTTCAACCACGAAGAACCAGGTTTCTGTCTATTGCTATAAAGGTCTCCCCAGAGAAAATTCTGGCAAAACATTGGGATTTTCATCCCTCAAACTTAGTCTCCATTGCATCATGTCATTGTCTTCTTTTTGTTTTAGTTGCCTTCTTTCTTCTAACTATCATTGTGCTCCGATCGGACATTAATTGTCTGAAATCCCTGCTGGGAGGTAACCGCGACTTTCTCCAAAAGTGGAATTCCACCGGGAACTCGGAGCGCCCACATTCATCTCCTTCCTATTTCATACTGCTTTTTAGGAAAGGCCTATCATCCCCCTTCACAGTATTGAAAACTCTCTCTTTCTCTCTCACTCTGTCTCTCCCTCTCTCTCAAGTCTTACTCATTAGGGCACAGACTCCCAGTCTCGTATTTGTATTTCTTAAATTCCTTGAAACAGCTAAATGGAGGAGGTACCACTTGTTATTTGAGCAGAGCCCCCAGAACAGAGTATAATCACCCCAGGAGCTGCGCTCACCGACAGCGGCAGGATTCTTGGGGACGTTTCAAGCACTTGGGATGCATAAAGGAAGCCTGGAGGGAGACAGAGAGCTCGCGTTCTTAAGCAGCTCTCCTTAGATGCTTATGAAGGACCTTTCCATTTCCTTTTTTTCTTTATTTTTAAAGAATAAAATCCTTTACAGCAAGGTTCAGTGAACGAGACTCTAGTCAGAGGGGTGTGCTGCATGCTGACCTGGGCATTTGTTTCTGAAACACAGGACTGAGAAGTTGCAGAAGGATCTTGTAGAATGCGCAAGAAGTACACGCAGAGCCCTGCTCCATGGAGAGCACCTTGAGCCTTTTCCCTCCTTCTTTTGCCAACTGACCACCTCCTGGACGCCGTAGAGTCCTAACACACATGCCTATCCCGGCAAGACTCAAGTGGGCTCATTAAAAAAAAAATTTAATGTATATTTACTTTTTGAGAGAAAGAGAGAGAGACAGAGCACGGGGGGAGGGGCAGAGAGAGAGAGGGAGACACAGAATCCAAAGCAGGCTCCAGGCTCTGAGCTAACTGTCAGCACAGAGCCCGACGTGGGGCTCGAACTCATGAGTTGCAAGATCATGACCTGAGCCAAAGCCAGACGCTTAACTGACTGAGCCACCCAGGCGCCCCGGAAATGGGTTCATTTTAATGCAGTCTTCATAGTTTGGCTAAGTATATGACAGAACTCACTAATCCAAAAAAGCAAAGTCCCATTTTTAAAACACAAAACTGGGCAACAATTCCAGAAACTAATCAGTAAGCTCTTTCTACCGAACACCCAGATCTGTCATCAGCCTAATCACCGTCCTCAGTGCGCAGTTACTAAGTGGCCACATCTGCAGGAGGCTGAGCTCTCGAAAGAAAGTTACTCTGTCCCTGCAGGACGTAGGCTTTGAATGTAGATGTGCCAACGCCGGGCGTTCGGACTTCACAACACGCACACGCACAGTCACACGCTTCACCCACACACGCACTCATGCACACAATCTAGTAATTGCGTCCGTATTTCCCAATCAACTGGGGTACCCTCTGCTTAATAGAACTGAGCAAAGGAATTTGATCATATGCCATCGTTTGCACAATGTTTATGAATTAAAACCAGACAAGTTCAATAGAGACAGCAGAGAACGTTGAGCCACAACTCTGGCTTCCTCCGGAGAGGATCACATCGTACGTGAACCGCGCCGGAGACAATCACGACGTGCAGTGCTCTTACACAGGGTCTTCTTGTCATGCCGTGAGCAGGTGTTAACGTAAATCATTACTCCTTCATTTATATGGTGAGAATGAGGTTTTCTCTCTCTATTAGGTTTTATTATGAAGTGTCACCCTAAATTCTACCACACTGCCAATCTCTAGAACCCAGCCTTCTGACAGTCCCCCAGGCAGATCTGTAACTTACTAAAAAGCTCCTGTAAGAATAACAGAAATCGTATTATTTGGTTGCAATTTGCTTTTCTGCTACTGACATGTGACAGAAACGGTAGGTCTTACCGTGTCACCTCAAGAGCAATCTCTGGGTATGAAAACTGAGCCTCTTTCATTCTGGTGGCTGCTCAGGGAGGTACCTGGGGCACTTTCGCGGAGAGCAAATGTGACCCGTTAACACAGCTTCAGCATCTGGCTCTCCCACAGCTCCGCTGTGACACCAGGGCCTTTGCACCAATGTCATTGCTTCCCACACATGTATGCAGGGACTGTCCCCTTGCTTCCCTTATCTCTGCTCAAAAGATGTCCACTACCTACCGTATGTCTCCCTCACCGCCCTGCTGCCGTCACTTTTCCCAGCCTGCTACTGTTTCTAGCATATGGTCTTGGTCTTTCTCAGCCCACGAGAATATAAACCAAATGAGAGCAGTGAAGCCATCTGTTGTGTTTACGCTTATGTCCCCAACGCCCAGGCCAATGCCCTGGACGTAAAAGATGCTCAATAAATCTCTGTTGAATTAACAAATCATCTGGTTCGATGTCTCACCAGACACATGCTTAAAATGTAAACATGGTTCCTTTCTTCTACACACTCCGGCACAAACCTTTGCTGGGTGTCGAGAAGTCCTGAGGCGACCACTGGATTTACTTCTGCTGCCCCCTGCACCCTCACCTCCCCCCAGGGAAGCCATGAGAACAGACGTCTTGGTGTCTGATCTCCAGGAGAACAAGCCTGGAGCACAAGTTCTCCAGGAGAACAAGCATTTGGGCACATCCATCCGACGGCCGGAGGACATGCTTCCTGGCCTCCTCATTCATTCCTTCGTGGGTCTGCACTGACGTCAGGAGCCAGGACCCCAGCTCACCTTGCTCCGTTCTAGGGAGGAAGTGAGAGGCAAGGGGGGACACGAGACCCCAGGTGGAGAGAGGTCCATCTTCTTCCACGTCTTGACAGGCTTTCTACTCCAGCCAGCAGTGACGGAGAACCCGCCCTCTTGTTGGCCCTCTCAGGACTGAAAAGTACCGTAGAGGAGGGGAAGACGGCACTGTTTTCATAAAGAAGTCACAAGGCAGGGAGAACGCTATTCAATTACATGAAGCTTAATCTTAGATAATAAAGTGAATACGACCATGTAAGTCTGAGGACACCATCGCCCTGGATTCCCTGGGGCCCCGGATGTAAGAACTACAAAGTCCCTGAATGGGGCTTGCAGTAGGAGGTGGTGTTGGAGACGCCCAGACATTTTGTCTGAGCTTGTGTTCCCCAGAGATATGGCTGGAGATGAGGATTATTGGATAGGATTATCCTTGAGAGGAAATTACCTATCAAAGACTCCTCGGGGGAGGAGCCAGTCTGCGAGCCCCAGAGCGAAACCAGGAGCCAGAAGAAGTAAAGCTCAGGGGAGTCCCAGCTCTGGATTGTTTTCTCAGGGGGGCCTGGAGACCACATTGCCCTCCAGAGTTGGCTCCATGGGAGGGAAGGAAGCTGGGCTTTCCACACTGGCTCCAGCCCCAGGAGGTCACGGAGCCTTCTGGGGAGTTCCAGGCGCCCAGGACAGTCCCCAGAGCAAAGCTAGTCTGCAGAGAGCAGGGGAAGGTCACCCCAGGCAGGAAAAAAGGAAAGCCCGGGTGCCCTGCGGAGGGAAGGGGGGTCGGTGCTCAGTGAATGTGGGAGAGCCGCAGGGGGAGAGGGAGGCGGGGGCCAAGGCTCAGCTTTGGGTCCGAGTCTGACAGGATGCCTTTGGAGGGCCAGGGATGCTCATATGTTATTAATTATTTCAGAACCTACAGGGCAAATGATTTGCAAGAGGGCAAAGGTGAAAACTAGAAATACCGCACATGGACACAGCAGATTGAAAGTAGTTCAGACTCTCTACTTTTGTATGTTTCTGGATTTAAGTAAAACTTGAAAATATCGGACAGTGGAGGGACTTTGAATGTCTGTCTATCTGTCTATCTATGTATCTACTAACCCACACGCACACACAAACCCGGATTATTTTATTCTGACCATTACTCATGGAAGCCCACCTCACGCCAAACCAGATCCACGATTCAAATTCTAGGTGATAAATAAGCTGATCTTCTTTTCTGAGACCAAACCCCTCAGACACCCTGTCACCAAATACATGAATGACCTTTTGTGAGTATTAGGCTTAATATCTCTTACAATAAACACATTCAAGATATTATAGAGTAAGATGTATTCTTCAAATGACACATGCTCAAAAATTTTGGAAAATAACTCACTGAAGCTCTGAAAGATGACGCTAAGTTACATTATTAAAAATGGCTGGATGCCTGATAGTTTAATATCTGAAGGTAAAGAAACATATAACTACTCATTGTCTGTGTCTTCTAAACGGACAATGTGTGTCTGTGTTTTCATGGAAAGATGGACACCTTGGGTTAGGTACTGCTGTTTCTTGCGGGCTGTACCCCACATCACTGTGACCTGAATCCATGCCTCTCTCTGGGGCTGCTGGGATGCATTGTTTGAGAAAGGTCAGAGGGCCTTGCTGCGGCCGTGACTGTACAGCAGTCATCCCTGACACACTGGATTTCACGATTACTTTGTGATGCACGCCTGTGATAAGTAATACGAAACGTTAAACACTCACAGCTAAGGAATACTTTACTGCCTTGATTACTACTAAATGACACAGAAACATTACTTTTAACACAACTGCACATTATAACTTTCTCCCGGCCCCTGTATTCTCAATTTTTCTCAGCAGGCTTCTGTCTTACCAACAGTGCCCCGTTTTGTTTTGTTTTGTTTTGTTTTAGTTTATATATAGTTAATATATTTAAGACCAGAGGCATTTGTACTCACCTATTTTCTTAAGATTACAGTAAGTGGTTGATCTGCTTCAAGGATTGAATGGAGACGCCATTCTCTATAGGGCTGGTTCATATTTTAGTCTGTTTATGTTTTTAACGGCATATAGTATGGGAACATATTACGCAAACATAGTGACTACACTAAAGATAATAAAGACAAAAAAAAAAAATGGAGCCAGCGGCTGTCTTGTGAGGAACAAGCCTTTGTCTCATCCCCGCCTTTCAAGCGCACCTTTACGCTGTCGCTGATTTACAGCCTTTCCTGCGGGGCTGGAGGCAAGGCCCGCTACGTATGGAAACCGGGCGCGTGAACATAAACATTGAATCTCACCAGAGCGGCTCTGAGTGCTTGCATTCTTATTATGCCCGCTAGCGCGCTCCTGTGTAGACAGAAATAAACCACCTTCCCAAGACAGGCGAGTCACCCCCCAAAGTGAAGATGAGGGGACCTCGGTCCCACATTCCAGTCCCGACGCCCGTTTTCCATCCTTTGCCCTCTCTTGTTTTTGACAGCAAACTTCAAAATGCCTGTGCAAACTACAGTCGATTTAAATTTTCTATTTTTGTTTCCTTAATTATCCCTTTCTTCTTAGATAGTTTACATTTTAAAAATCGAGTTTTGTCCAAAAGAAAAGTGTTTAATTGAAACTTTTTAGAAAGCGTACTTGTCACTGAGAAATTAATCAGCAAAATCAGTAAGCTAATTTTAATGATGATTACTATTTTAATGGGTGAATATTTTTAGCTCTATCTGGAATGCAAAACTGCTCTCTGACTTGGTAAGACTTAAAGTGAGCACAAACCACGTTTTGCTACATCGAACAAGCACAGATAGCACATTATCTTAATTCAGATTAGAAAGGTATTTATAGAGTCGCCCCGAAGCCCCAGTACAGGTAGTGAATAAATGATGTTGGAAGAGACCAAACCCTGATAAGTGGGTAACGAGACAGTCCCGAGGTGGCCGCGGCCAGCGGTCTGTCCTGCCGACAGTCACAAAGATTTCCATCCTATCTCACTTTTCTCGTTTTATGAAGAAAAAAGTATATCTGCCAATTCGGGCCACAGCTGTAAAGTGCCGTATTATACCTGCTGGGGTGTGTTTATGGCCCTCGTTAATCAGAAGTGAGTGCTGGGTGTCTAGCGCTTCTTCCGGGGAGAGGATGGAATTTTCCATAGAACGTCGTGTAATGAATTGCCATGACTCATAATATGTTCCCATAAATAAGCTTCTATGAAAAGTGTATTGTAGTCGTGGCCATGCGGAGCGTCTGCACAGATAGACTTTGACCTCCTCTCTGTCATGTGAACGACGCTTTCTGTCATCTGTTTTCACAGTCGAGGCATTAGGCGAAAGCATAATATTTACTGCTGCACACTTGTTCTCTGCTGCGGCAATAAAGGGCGAGCAGAGTCCTGCTCTCCTGGCCGGGGGCAGGGGGGGCACAGAAGGGAGGCCTCACGGTCCACATAGCGTGGCGGTTAACAAGGAAAACGTGTCCCCCACTCACTCGTTCGCAGCATGCCTGGTGAGGCAGGTCGGTGCACTGAGAGACCTTATTTTAAAACCCCGGAGCTGGTGCTTTTGCAAGGAGCTTCCTGGACTCGGAGACAATCATAAGCACAGCCATAATGACAAGGTGACTGTGTCTTATCCGCTCCCGGGCCCCTCCATTGCTTCTGGGCGTCCTGTTCCTTCGAGAACCGTGGCCTCGGGGACAGAAGGCCTCTCCACCCGTTCAGTCCGTGCCTCGCCCGGAGGGCTGTGGATAAATGACTAGGGTTTTGACTCCAGGAGCCACTGGCCCAAAACTAAAAATATTCCAACTTTGGCAACTGACATCCCTGAGAGTAAAGGAGAGGCGTTCACTGTCGCTCACCGACCCCCAGCCCAGAGGGTGTCCCCAGAAGGGACCTCCAGCCGCAAAACCAAGTACAATTAAGCAGACTGACTCTCCTTTCCCTCAGAGACGTTCGTGTTAGTTTCTATTACTGGAAGTATTTATCTAACCTTTTATATAAAACAGTCACCTTATTAGATAAATGCATGCTTTTATTTTCAGTGCTATGATTTAAAAATTTTCAAAGCCTCTCATTATTTGCAGAAATATCACCGGGTCACTGCTCTTCGGGTCTCTCTGTTTGTTTTTAACATAACCTCGCATGACACTGGTTATACTTGCTGGATGCCAGACACCCCACACCCAAGCGTGTCCGCATACCCGCCCGCCCAGACCTCCCTCCCTCTCACTTGAGAGATAAAACTTACTTTTCAGACCACGAAGGGCGATCTTATTCTTCCTCAACACACGCCTAGTAGTAAATGGCTGTATTTGTATGTGTCAGAACTGAAGCATGGTTTGAAATTAGAGGGAATGTTTCAGTCCTTCTAAAAATAGAAGAAGGAACTAATGTCTTTGGTCACCGCTCAGCTCCCATAGACACATGTTGGCCGCCACACCAGGGAAGCATTGCTACTCTAAAAAGAGGTGCCCTGAGCGTTCTTATTAAGGTCTTATGTATTCAACTTGTCTTGTGCAGCGTTTCTACGCAAGGTGTGCTGAGCACAAAGGGACGTAAATATTTACACAGTGGAGCGTCCTCTTGTCTTCGAAAAGTCTGTTGTGAGAAACAGAGGTAGTCGGCCCGCCCGGAAGTCAGGTCGTGCTGTTCCTCCTGTTTACCTGAGCTGCCCTGAGATTTTCATGGCAGGAGCTCAGCCTTTGCCCACGCCCATCTGTGATTCCCAGCATCTCCCCGAAGGCTCATTTTGTGTTCTGTGGGGCATTCTATAAAGTCAGCTCGTGAGAATCAAGCTTCCTTCCCCACTCCCAACTTCACACCCAGCACACGGAACAGGGTGAGTCCTGTAAGGGCTTCTAGACTTTCACCTGCCTTCCTTGTGCGGACCCCTGTATTGTCTCTTCCTTTCACTTGCACTGATTTTGTGAGCCTCACCTTAACTTCTTCCCTTTTCCTTTCTTGCTATGCTTTCATCTTAGCTTGAACTGTCCCAGAAGCAGACCTTGGGATGAGGAGGGTTTAGGGCAGATATTTATTACAGAAATTCTTCTGGGAGAAGCCGACTGGCAAGAGAGTAAGGGCGATGTGTAACAGCGGGGCTCGGGGGATCCCACAGGGAGACCCAGCCCGGCAGAGGGTGTTCATGTTGGAGGCAGAGGAGGGGCTTCTGAGCTCTGGGGACCAGTCCCGGGGGTGGGGCTGTACAGAGAGGGGGGGCCGTGGGGAGCTGGACTCTGGGATTTTCCAAAGCAACCCTAGGAAGAAGGCCCTCATGCAACAGCGCACAGAGCAGTGGGAAGTGCAGAGCCGACTGGTGAGGAGGACGGGATGGGCAAGACAGCTCGCCATCACTCTTGGTTAAGGTCTCTTGAGCTGACCAATTAGTACATTCACTTCTGCTCCTTCTTTACCAAATGAATGCGTTTGTGATGCCGCATTTACCAAATGCAGCAATGAAGGGACGGGACCGAGTGTCCCTACTTAACATGTACAGTTCCTCAGTCATGCTTGTGCTGGGGACATGTCTCAAATGATGTGCCGCCGAGAATACGTAACACAAATTGGGAAAATGAAACGAGACTGAAAAGTATCCTGTTTACATCAGCCCAGCCCCAGCCCCAACTGAATAAGTTAGTGACATAAATTAAGTTGAAAGTTTAGGTTGGGTATTTTTCTTGAAAATAGAGAAACAGGGAAAATAAACAGAAATAGCAAGCCACAGGTTTTCCTAGTTGGATATTTATGGTAAACTTCAGAACTCTCCTTAAGGAGATGGATGAAATGAGTAAGCACTTAACATTTATTGAGAATCTCCTGAGTCAGTGCATAGAACAGACCTCATTAATTTGAATGAAGTAAATTCTTTATTCTGTTGATGAGTAAACCACGGCTTGAATACTTGTCCAAAGTCACACCGCTTGAGTAAAGCTCAGATTCAAGTCTGGGTTTTCCTAACTCAACAATGGCAGTTGCATTTTTTAATTTATACTATTTGCATAACATAACTTACATCATGCAAACATAAATAACTAATGAGGAGGAAAATAGACACTAACTGACATGAAAATATTCTTTAGGAGACAAGTACTTGAAACCTGATGCTTTACCCAAACTAAAAACATTAACTAGTTACCTCAGAATATCCTCATTTTGGCAAATATTTAAGTGATGTTAGACTATACTCTATGGTCTTAAAACCATGTGTTTTTACTGTAAAATATGACAATCACTCAATGATAATCGAGAATCATATCACACAGTGTCACATTCATGTGTTCATTCAACAAAGAGCTATGTGAGTGTTTACTGTGTTTTCTGGGGAACAGGGATAAGGAGATGATTAAGCATAATCTCTACCATCAAAAGAGCTTCCCAGCTCAGAGATGCCATCAGATTAGTCTCCTGAAGTGCCGTGGGCTCAACATGAGATGTGCTTTGTATCACAAACAGCATGAACAATAGAATCATCGATTCTGTCAGAACAGGCTTCATAAGGAGGATTATGTTTAATAAAGTGTTTAAAATTAATAAGTATTTATTAGCCAGAGGGGGAAAAAAGAAATCGTAGAAGAGGGGACAAAAAGAGAAAATCAACAATCCAAACATGGGACTCAGCAGGATTTGTAACCAGGATCACAAGCGAAGTGTCATGGGGCCCAGGGTGGCTGTGGTACATTTTTGAAGCAGGAGCATATACAATATTGTATATAATTGAAAATTGTAATTAGTTTTAAAGTATTTGAAAAACTGTCAAATATAAGGTGACTCGTGTGTGTATGTGTGTGTGTGTGTGTGTGTGTGTGTGTGTGTGTGTGTGTATTAACCTTATTACTGAAGTAAAAATACCTACAGGAAAGTGAACAAGTTGTGTATAAAGACCACCCGGGTCAACCAAAGACCCATCACAGCCCCACCACCCAATTTGCACGTCCCACCACACCAGACGCACCTGCTCCTTGGCCTCCACCAGCTGTGGAATGTCAGTGTCCCCCTCAACCTCCCAACATCTCCATAGTCTTTATTTCTGATTACATAGATCAGCCTCATCTCAGTTTTCTTTATTTTTATAGACTTTTAACACTGCATCTTCACTGCGGCAGCTCAGACAAAAACTTTGGTTGACCTCTCTTCGGAGCAGATGGTCGGTCACATGACATCTCCCAGCCTCCCTTCAAGGGCAAAGTGGCCATGTGATGGCTCTAACCAAGGGACCAACACGATACTTGTCAATTGGGCACACCCATACAGACTGGGCTTGTCTTTCTATGTTTCTTTGTCAGTTTCACCAACAACATGTAGAGGACAGGGCAGAGCCACAAGGTGGAATGAAACAAGGGCCCTGAGCATCATGTGGTTTCCTGACGACAGGAATGCCAACGTGATGTCTTTGTGAGGAAGAAAAAGTGTTTACCGTATTCAACCACTGAACTATCAGTGTCCGTTTGTTACAGCAGATGACGGGGCTCACATACCAACCAGGACCTGATCCAATGCGCAGGAAAATGTGTCCCTTTGGTGAACGCTGACTTGCTTACATGACCAAACTGGAACCGCCTGTAGGGAAGAAAGCAGGGCAGAGGATGGACATCCTAAGAAGTAAGAGAGAAGAGGGAAGCAGCTTGCAGAAACGTGACACCTTGACTCCTTTGTCCTTGGAAAGCCTCTAGCTTTCTTTTGGGGACAAGAGTCACACAACTGGAGATCCCTGAAGAGGAAAGAAACATGGGAACATTTCTTTATTGAAATGATTCATCTGCAGCTGAGTCTAAAAGACAGAAACGGGAGAAACAGCCCCTAGTTTCTCATAAACATGGAGGGGAGTGTGGAAAGAGAATGAATAAGAGAGCAGCCCACAAGGAGGAGAAGGTGGGGGTCAGGATCCAGTTGTCACTGAAAAGAAAATGGAAGGGAAAATTATAGAGACAGGAGATGGAGCAGTCCTTACCTGGCTTGGGGGATGCAGAGGAATAATGGGCGGAGCACAGAGCATGGTTAGGACAGTGAAAATGCCCTGTAGGACACTGCACAGGCGACTACATTCCTCAAAGCCAATAGTCTACACAACAGAGAGTGAATCCTAATATAAACTATGGACTTCAGTTAATAACAATGTATCATCAATAATACTGGCTCTCCTGGCACAAAATTAGACACATAGATCAATGGAACAGAACAGAGAGCCCAGAAATAAACCCATGCTTATATGGTCAATTAATCTACGACAGCAGAGGCAAGACTATACAATGGGGAAAAGACAGTCTCTTCAACAAATGATGCTGGGAAAACCGGACAGCTACTTGCAAAAGAATGAAACTGAAAAACTACCTTGTTATACCATGCACAAAAATAAGCTCAAAATGTATTTAAGGCTTAAATGTAAGACCTGAAAGCATAAAACCCTTGAAAGAAAACATAGGCAGTCAATTATTGGACATCAGTCTTAGTAGTATTTCTCTAGATATGTCTCCCGGGGCAAGGGAAACAAAGGAAGACATATGCAATTGGGACTACATCAAACTGGAAAACTTCTGCACCATCAACAAAATGAACAGGCAGCCTACTGATGGGAGAAGATATTTGCAAATAACATATCCCATCAGGGATTGATATTCAAAATAAATAAAGAACACATGCAAGTTGGTATCAAAAAGACAAATCATCAATTTTAAAATGGGCAGAAGACCCAAACAGACACTTCTCCAAAGAAGACATCCAGATGCCTAACAGACACATGAAAAGAGGCTCAACATCGTTTCTCATCAGGGAAAGGCAAATCAAAATTACAAGACATCACCTTACACCTGTTAGAATGGCTACAAAAAAATGACAAGAAATACAAGTAAGTGTTGGAGGGGATGAAGAGAGAAAAGAACCCTCCCACACTGGTGTTGAGGGTATAAATCGATACAGCCACCGTGGAAAACAGCATGGAGGTTCCTCAAAAAATTAAAAATAGAAATACCATACAACCCAGCAATTCCACTTCTGGTACTTACCCGAAGAAAACAAAAACAATAATTCAAAGATATGTGCTTCCCTGTGTTTATTGAAGCATTATTTACAATAAGCAAGATATGGAAGAAGTTCAAGTGTCTACTGATGGATGAATGCATAAAGACGATGTGGAATGGAATACACACACCACGGAATATTATTCAGCCATAAAAAGTATGAGATCTTGACATATGTGACAACATGAGATCTTCACTTAGCCAGAGAGTATAATGCTAAATGAAATAAGTCAGACTGAAAAGACAAATATTTCATGATTTCACTTTCATATAGTCTCTAAAAAAAAACAAATGAAAAAACAGAACAGCAATAAAAACCAGAAACACACTCGTAGATACAGAGAAGAGATTGGTGTTTGCCAGAGCAGAGGGGTTGAAAGGATGGACAATATAAGTGAAGGGATGAAGATATACAAACTTCCACTTATAAAATAAATAAGTCACAGAAGTGAAAAGTACAGCATAGTAAATACAATCAATAATACTGTATAACAGGGGCCCCTGGGGGCTCAGTCGGTTCAGCGTCCGACTTTGGCTCAGGTCATGATCTCGTGGTTCATGCATTCAAGCCCCGCGTGGGGCTCTGTGCTGACAACTCGGAGCCTGGAGCCTGCTTCTGATTCTGTGTCTCCCGCCCTGTCTGCCCCTCCCTCACTGCTGCTCTGTCTCTCTCTCAAAAATAAATAAACATTAAAAAATAATAATATTGAAATAGCATTGTATAGTGACAGATGGCAAGTAGAGTGATCGTGCTGAGCATTTTGCAATGTTTAGAATGATCGAATCACTGTTCTACAATTGAAACTAATATAATATTATATGACTACTATGCTTATATAACTATGCTCAGATTCCATTAAAAATAATAATATTGACTCATCAATTGTTCCAACTTTACCACATTAATACAAGATATTAATAACAGAGGGATTGTGGCAGGGAAAGAACAGTCGAATGGGAACTGCACTTTCCACTCAATTTTTCTGCAAATCTATAGCAGCTCTAAAACATAATTATTAGTTAAGAAAAAAAAAAAGAAAACAGAGCACCTCCGTATTATACTCATCATCCATGGCTAAGACATGGTAGTAGATTTCCACCTGACTTACTTGTGTGGGTCCTAAGTCTTATTTTGCACTCATGCTCTGTCATCAAGAGACGTGGGGTGGGGTGTGGACAGAGTGGCTGGGTTACTTTGCTGTTCCACCACTGACAATGTTAAAATCCACAGCCGTAACATAAACGTTCAATCCCTGTGCCTCTAAACAGTGCCCACAAGTTCAGTTGGGGGGAAAATGGCTTTCTTATGCACAGTTACTACAACAAAAGAAAAGCAAGTTTGGTGTCTTAACCACAATCTCTTTCCAAGTATGTGGATGGACAAGCTGGCTATGAAATCATCTCTCAGCTGTGGAATGTTCTTTGCTGCAATCAAATTAAGGCCCCTCTGCCAAGCAAAAGAACTCCCTGACTGGGGTGTGTGTGTGTCCCACGCCATTTAGGGACAGCGTGAAGGCAAGCTGAGCAGAGCCACCAAGCCAGCAGTCCAACGAATACGAACCATGAGACTGGTCTTTCCCCTGACTTCTCTGCAGCTCCTAATGGAGAACAGTGTCCTACAACACCTCCTGATGTCCTGAGAACGATGTCCTTACAACACCTCCTGACGGAGGAGAACGGTGTCCTACAACACTCCCTGATGGAGGAGAACGGTGTCCTACGACACCCCCTGACGGAGGAGAACAGTGTCCTACGACACCCCCTGACCGAGCCAAGGGAGGAAGCCGCTCCGGAATCCCAGCCACGGCTCCCACTGCAGACGGGGACTTCCCCTGCGTGGTCCCCACTCTGGTTCCAGAGCCGAGCTAGATGACGCACAGGAACATGAACAGCAGCCAAAAAGTCACATGTGTAGAAATAGCTCCTCTGGGTGTCACATCACCTGCACATGTGTGCCTCGTGGCCATCCCTGGTGGACTTAAACCCTGGGGATCATGAGACCCCAGAAGTGTCGCTAGTAGGTCATCTGCGACCTGCTCTTCCACTGAACTGGGGGTCGTGGGTCTCAGGCTTCTGTGTGGATGGAGCCCATGCTGGGGCGGGGGGCAGGGGTTGGGGGGGGGTGCAGTCTTTACTGCAAAATGGAAGGCAGGTAACCAAGATTCTTCTCCTGCCTCTTGAGGATGCAAGAAGCTTACACAACCTGTTCTGCTCATACTTTTGGGCCTGATGGTGCTTCATCGTGGGGAGCGGTCCTGGGCACTGGAGAACGTTCAGCAGTGTCCCAGGCCTTATGCGCTAGAGGCCAGCAATGCCTCTCCCCAGTTGTGACAGTCCAAAATGCTTCCAGACATTGCCAAATGTACCCTGGGCAGGCCAAATCACCCCCTTGAGAAAGACTGGTGTAGGACTGGCCTTGAGTGAGAGAAGGATTTGTTTGGGACAGGAAAGTGTTGGCTACATTTCGTTTTCACTTTTTAATTCACTGCTGCCACTTGGAGCCCAAAGAAGACATCAGCTGTATTCTTACCTTTGTGACTTCTCCCTCCCTTGGCCCCGTAAATGAGGGCTGAGAGCTGACTCTTCATCTGTTCAGCATATCCCGCAGTTGAGGCTCAGCCGAGCCTGAAAGATCTTCCCAAGTTCCTAAGCTCTGCAACCGAGGGGCCGGTTCTCATACACTTCACATCTGTGTGAGGAAAATTGCATCAGAATAGTTCAAATAAAAAGGCCAAACTGCATGATTCATTTTGGAAGAGTAGTTCAAAAAGTGAGCCCTATTTTAAAAATTCACATTTTTATTTTTATCCAGGATTCTGATCGTTCCACTAGAGATAAATGATTCCTTCTCAGAGGGGAATAAGGAGCAGTTTAATCTTGGCCTTCCATTGCTTGAAACTATTCCACCTCTGTGAACTCATTTCATATTTTAAGCTCCCAAAAAAGGATGGAAGAATTTAGCAAACTTCCCATGTGATCACATATTGTTAATAGAACAACTTGTCATTTGAAAAATTTCCACCTTTCTGGGAAGACACACAGTATTGTCTACCTTAGGATAAATCTTAGTGCACTGTAAACCCTGTTTTAATCTTGTCCAAAAGCGCTAATATTCATCTATTCGTTTACTGAAAGTACTTTTACTGAGGCCAGTTCCTCCCCCCTGCCAGCCGTTAGGTACCGGGAATATTCTTTGAACAAAAGATGGCCTAGGTCTACATATAGCTAATGATTCTCCAGAAGCCCTTCAGTTACCTGGTAACTGAGGCCTCATACTGCAAGGGCCTTCATGGAAAGTCAAGGTGCCTCTACGTGACAGGCACAAGACATAGGTTCAGAGCCGGGCAAAGCTCCAGGGGACGTGATGTCCAAGTTGAGATGGAGGGCAGGTGGAGGCTGACAGGATAAACCGGGGAGAAAGGCTTTAAGCACAGGCACATGCAAACCCCCCAGAGGCGCCATCATGAAATCTTCCCTGCCACCAGGTCTCATGTCCAACCTTCAGCATTTAGATCTCAGGGACTGGCAGCCCAGATGGGTTAGCCTGGAAGCGTCTTCCTCTCTCTGGGAGAGACAGAGAAGGGAGAGACACTTCAGGTGGAAAATCTCTTCGTCTCCTGTGCCAGGGACACGTTGGGTCCCCCTGCCTTATACACACGTAACAACTCTTCATATTTGACTCAATGTCCCTTCTCTCAGAACCTCGCAAAGGCCACTCCAGTTCTGTCCATCCATTCGCCAAGCTTCTCTGACTTTCTAGAAGGTTCTGATTTGCTTTTTAAGCCTGTCAATACTATTCAAATAGGCTCTTGGTAATATGCTTCCTCGCTTATGAGCTTCCTGTGCACATGATTTTGACTTTCTCAACCAAAATATTGAATGTTTTGGTCTGTACTTTCCAGTGAGATGTTCTACAAATAAGTCACGTTTGGATCTGTAAAGTGACTTAAGCAAGTGTACGATGAAAAGCAAAGAAGAATGCATGAGTAGGGTGAGGCAACCTGCTGTACCAAGGTGCCCTCCATTTGCAGTGATTCGTGCCAGATGGAGGTTTCCTTCTCTGTCCAGGGCTAGTCGAGGTGGGTAGACAGGCTCTGCAACAAGGATTTGCCTCCACAACCAGCAGAGTCAGGCAGTTTGTCATCCTCAGCATGGACCTCCTTGAGGTGCTCCAGTCTCTGCACCTTGCATCCTACCAGAAGGAAAGGGAATTCCTTTTAAGTGCAAGTTGAACATGTTCTCATGTTTATATTTTACTGACTCATGTTCGACTCAGAAGAACTTAATCACTAGGAAGTCCAGGAATTATAGACCAACTGGACACTGGGACCAAGAGGAATGAGAGATCCAGGCAACGAGACAGGGAGACTCTTTTCTACTAAGCACATCCTCTTGACACTCGAGCCTGTTGGCTCATTTCCATCAACCCATTATGAGCTCCTTCTTTTGCATTTTACACTAGTTGGAGGGATGGACAACATTTTAAGCAGAATGTACCTTTTGAAACAACCCCAAATAATCATCTTGGATTTGTGCATCTGTAATAGAACAAAGGATTGTCCCAACACCCCCTCTACCTGTGCCTCTACTACAGTCCACAGAAGGACAGCTGGTTAGATTTTTGGGCTACAATGAAAGAATCAACATGAAGTAGCCACTTATAAACACAACACCCTTTCCTCAGTATTTCTTGATAAAAGACACTTATCCACAATGGTATATGCAATCTGCAAAGGTCATTTATTGCTGAGAAAGGACAACGCCCATTAACCTACTTCTTAATTTTAGGACTTTCAAAATATCACAGAGGACCAACAACAACAGCAAAAAAAGAAATACACTGCTTTAAAAATGGACAAAGGACTTGAATAGATGGTTCTCTAAAGAAAATGTTTCTCCAAATATCCCAAAGAGCTTTTGAAAAGATGTTCAACATCATTAATCATTGGGAAAATGCAAATATAAAGCACAGGGAGACCCCACGTAATGCCCATTAGGATGGCTACTAGCAAAAACAACCTCAGGAAATAATTTGCTTTGGCACAGGCGTAGATTAGAGCCCTTGTTCACTGTTGGTGGAAAGGTAAACAGGGGCGTCCCCTGCGGAGAACGGCATGGCGGTCCTTCAGAACGTTAAGAATATAATCACCATATGACCCAGAAGCTCTCCCTCTGGGCATCTACCAAGACGTCCGGAAGCAAGGACATGAAGGGACATTTGTAGAGCTATATTCACAGCCACATTACTCACCAAAGCCAAAACGTGGAAGCCACTCAAGTGTCCACTGAGAGATGAATGGATAAACCAGATGTTCATTATTATTCAGCCTCCAAAAGGAAAGAAATTCTGACCTGTGCTAACCTGGAAGAAGTTTGAGGACATCATGCTTAGTGAGATAAGCTGATTACAAAGATGCAAATACTGTATGAGTCCACTCATGTGGAAAGTTCAGAGCACCAGACCCAGAGGCAGAGGTGGACTGGTGGGCAGCAGGGCTGGGGAAGGGAAGGGAGGGGGTTTGTAGAATTTCAGGTTTGCAAAGTGAAAACACTCTAGAGATTGGTTGTACAGTGTTATACTTAACATGACTAGACTGTACACTCAGAAATGGTTAAGACGATAAATATTATGTTGTGTGTTTTTCACTACAATTAAAAGTGTTTAAAATATATTACAAGGGAAATATGCAAGAAGCAGAAATCACAATAGGTAATGGAATGGAAATGCTTGGTTGAGCTAATATACTTAAGATTGAAGTAAATTTATTACACATTCCTCAGCAGTTCATTTTATTTACTATAGCAAATGATTTATAGTTTAATTATTCTTTCTAATAATCATTCAATCAAACGCTCATTTGTTGAACATCTGTCCTAGGAGACTGTACTACACTGAAGAGATATTGATAAACCAAAATAGTCATCACATGGAGCAAAAAGACAATTAAGTGTAGATCCCTTCGAAACAATGGTTTTCAAAGTATGGTCCCTGAATCAGCCCCTTGAATGGGAAACTTGTTAGAAATGCAGATTCTCAGGCCTTACCCCAGACCTGCTGAACCAGAAACTCTTGGGATAGGCCTCCACATTCTGTTTACATTTTTTTCTGTTTATTTATTTTTGAGACACAGTGTTAGTAGGGGAAGGTCATGGAGAGAGGGAGACACGGAATCCAAAGCAGGCTCCAGGCTCTGAACTGTCATCACAGAGCCTGACGCGGGGCTTGAACCCACGAACTGTGAGATCATGACCTGAGTCAAAGTCAGATGCTTAACTGACTGAGCCACCCAGGTGCCCCCCAACAATCTGTCAAAAGTCTTCCAGAGGGTTGAAGGCATCCTGGAGCCTGAGAGCACAGCTGTGGGGAAGGATGGTCAGAGACAGAGGTGAAAGAGAAAAACCCAGGTCCAGGAAGACAAGCAACTGACAAGAGGGCGGCTGGTGTCCTCCTTGAGGAACTTGGGAAAAGAGCAGAGTATGTGAGACAAGAAGAGAAGGAGCAATGAGAAGGGCACAGCCATTTAAGACAAAAATCAGACCCCGAGAGGCATCTGGGCCATAACCAGCCTTGTGGTTTTTATAAAGAAAGGGAGATAACAGAAGATTTTGGAAGAATGATCACAGAGTAACAATTTTCATCTTGAAAATCCTTCTGAATACAGCATGACGTTATTAAAGGGTCATTAGAATGAACAGAAAGACAAGAGTTAGTAGCTGTTTGGGGTTTGGGGAAAGAGATGATGGCAGGTTTGGACCAGCGCGGGAAGCTAATAGAGGTAGAAAGCGACCGAAGGTGAAACATGGCGGAGGCCATGGGTGTGCAGTGGGGATGGGTGCTTCCCAATCTCCAGAGCGTGGTTCTGCCTCCTTTTGTACGTCAGACTCCCTGATGCCCGGTTGACAGTTGAAACCACCTGAGTGACTAGGAAGACGGCCTGGGGTAAGAACAAAGACCTCGTCTAAGGAATGCCAGGACGAGACTGACCCCTGTTCACAGACGGGACGGAGAAGGAAGCTGAGAGGCTAGATCATGGTTACACGAGGGTTCGATCCAGCAAGACGGAGTTTCACAGAGTGAAGAGTCACCAGCAGTGATAAATGCTTTTGAGCGCTCCAGGAAGCTGCATGAAATTGTCATCAGATTTGCTAACACGAGGGCCAGGCTGACCTTAGGATGTGTCAGTAACGGGGGTGTTTTTGTTTTTGTTTTTTGGTAAAAACATGTATTTCAAAGTGGGAACACCTGTACGGTATAGAAGTCACTGTGACTCTTCAACTAAGTAAATAATCAGATGTACAGCCTCAAAGAGGCAGAATTTCACCTGTAGCTGAACCGTCACGTTCGACTTTGTTGAACTTGGGCTTTTGGACTAAGTGGGGCACTGCTCCACAGACAGACAACTTCTTCACCATTTTCCCCTTTTCTTCTAATAAGAAGACCACATTCTGTCTGTCAAACACTCTAGCCATTTCTAGGACACCTTTGGAAGTCAAGCTTAAGGGCGTCAACAAGTGGGAAAATGGAGAAGCGCCCGGCGGGCTCAGTCGGTTAAGCATCTGACTCCTGATTTAGGCTCAGGTCATGATTCCAGTTTGTGAGTTCGAACCCCCCATTGGAATTCTCTCTCTCTCCTTCTCTCTACAACTGCCCCCCCCAATAAATACATAAAAATTAAGAAAAATAAGTGGGAAGATGGTAAGGGAATGGAAACAAGCCATATAATCAGTGTTTTTGAGAAATTTGCCCAGGACAGGAGACACGTCACTTAGTAGGTCAGGAAGGATTTTGTCTGTTGTTTTTTCAAAGGACATGATAAAGGTATATTTTGAGAATCTTAAAGCAGAGAAATTTTAATCACATGTTACGAAGATGCTGAATATCAGAAAGTTTAAATATTAATCCCAACTTCCCCCTTTACCCTCCCAGATTATCTTCTAAGCAATTAGTTTGAGACTTTCTGTTTGGGTTCTTTTTTTCATGTTGACATTATGCTTTTTGCCTTTCCCTAAACAAATGCTTTCAGGCCTGTGGTAACCTGATCCTGGAGCAGAGAGCCTGCTCTGTGTTTCGGCTGCTTGCAAAGTTTCTGCTCCATAAACCTGTGTTTAAGTCTTATCTTCTTAGAGCAGATTTTAAAATACCCTCCCTTCCTCAAAGCCTGGCAGCGGGGAGCGATCCCAGTCTCACTGTTTACCTGTAGATCATTAGTAAGCTGCTCTGTGTTTGTACTTTGGCTCAACTTAGACATGCGGTCCGTGGCCATCACCTCCTTTTGATGTCCAACCTCAATACAAGACCAGCACAAGGAGAGATCTGAGTGCACGCGTGTGTGGGTCCTGACTGGCTCCTCCCCACTGCCGGGGTCTCCACTCCCAGGTCCCCAGGCTTGGACCAGCTGCATGATCCTCATCTTCAACTCCATCGTTTCACTGGCTTCCCACCAACAGCCCAGAAGAGAAGTGACAACCCAGTTGAGACTGTGGCAGTCCGGTGACTGACCACGTCACCGTCCATTCCTCTGCAGTTGGGTGAGTGCTGTCAGGTCAGGGCACAGCAGAGATACTTGAAGGGTGAACCTGGCAGTGAAATTTGATCCATCACAGGAGGTCCAAGGCTTCTTACGTGTGAAGCCAGCCCGAAGCCCGTGTGCTGTGCACACGTTGTTTTACAAATATTATGTTGTTGGTGATGGACGATGTGACCAAGAAAGATCCAGAAATACCTTTGTGGAAGAACAATCAAAATGTAACAGCTGCTGGCTGGTTTTCAAGAAAGCGTCTAGGTGACTTAAAAATAGCCATTAAGGGGCACCCGGTGGCTCGGTCGCCTCAGTGTCCAGCTTAGGTGCAGGTCATGATCTCACAGTCTGTGAGTTTGAGCCCCTCGTTGGGCTCTGTGCTGACAGCTCAGCCTGAAGCTGCTTCGGATTCTGTGTCTCCTTCTCTCTCTCTGCCCCTCCCCTGCTAGTTCTCTGTCCCTGTCTCTCTCTTTCAAAAATAAATAAAAATGAAAAAAAAAAGCCATTAAACAGTTTCACTGAAGAAATCAGAAAACCTGAGGAGAGACTCCTGGACATTTGGTCAACAATCTAGGTAGAGTGGCCACGTCTGCAACTCCCCCACGTAACCATGCCTGGGGGCAGAGATGACAAGAAGGACGTGGGGTTTAGTCCGTATTTTTCAGCATCTGCTTATTTCCTCTATTCCACGTCCCTCTTCCTTCCCACCTGCCCCTCTGTGGACACTAAGCTCCAGCAACAATACAGAGGTGGCCTATCTGGCTCCCGAGCTGCAGACCAAACACTCAAACACAAACCTATAGAGTTCTTACGCTTCCCTGACGTAAACCTGACTGATGCAGAACATGGCCTTGATAGTGGTTCCAGAAGGACAGAATCCTACAGAGGAGCTCTCTGAGTTACCTCTGGGTCTTCTGGAGCTGGTTTCTGGTCTGATTAGATCTAAAGGCACTAATGGCCCGATTTCCAGTGGTAAAGGAGTAATTAGAATATAGTGGCGAAATACCCTCTCAGATTTTCACTTTTGTGTATGTGCGATTAAGTGCCTACTGAGGACCAGGTTCTGGATGGCCAGGCATTTGTTGGGAACATTTTGACGAAAACAAGGAGTATAATGGGTTTGGTTGGTTACTTCTAACTATGCTAACTTAGGAAAAGGAAATGATGAGCTCAGAGCTTTCAATTCCCAGATTAAGGTCTATATAAGGAATCTAAAAGCTTCTAGAATGACCCTGTAAGAAATCCTATCTCCTGTAGCCAGAGGGCCAAGATTTCTGAAAATTAAACCCAAGTCTCATCCTGCAGTTGGGTGATTTACAGCTGAATTTGAATTCCCAAATTCATAGGATCTTCTTTATTAGAATTAGGACATTTGTTGGAAAGAAATGGGATCTAGAAGTTTGGCATGGGTTTATAGGAGCAAATTCTGAGGAAGATGGGGATCTTGAGTTCCTCATTCTGGCAGCCACCTTTGCTTTTCTTGTCAACGGAAGCCTCAGGAAGTTTGTCGCCTTCTCATGAAGCACCTCCAATGTTCCCAGCTCCAAGCACTCACCGATAATCCTTGTTAAGACCTGCTGTCACCGTTTCTCCTTAAGTTTTGGCCTGGGAGTCGTCCCAAATCTGAGATGGGGTGTGGTACACACCAGAGAGTTGTGTGGCGGCCAGTTAATATCAACAGCAATCTGGAGAATACGGATGACAATTATCTTAACACATGGGATTAAGACGGGGCGAATATGGAGTTGGCTCGTGGTGAATCTACTGAGAGAAGTTCACTGGCTCCATGTTCTTGGGGAGGGGCTAGGAAAACCTCGGACAATTTGCTTGACAGGCCGACTGAATGATGAACCCACAGTGGATTTGCCACGTGAGGCCAGCTCACCTCACTGGCCTGCAGCAGACACTACCTACCTGATTCTGAGCCCCAACGTTACCAACCAGCCTCACAGCGTATCCTGACCCAGCTGCTGTCTGACGCACCAAAACTGTTCTGTTACCTTCCGAGGACTTTCAAACGTGTTGTTACGACTCAGGAAGATAAAGAAGATTCTATTCCTGTTTTTCTGAGTTGAGAAGAGTTGAGACGTTCACTTAGAATTATGTATTTTTTGTATTCATCAGAGCAGTACATATGTCTATTCAGCCATCACTCCAGATGGCTAAGCCGTCAAGATAAAAATAGATCCATAGTAAACGTTATTTGATTATAAGTCATACATTGAACCACATCTATCAATAAATATTAAGCAAGAACAGCCCAAGTTATAAACTTAAAATACCCTAAGTAAGTAAGGTTATACAAGAGCCCATTACGAGTATGTCTGTGGTAAAAATACATCACAGCCCACATTACACAGAGAAAGTGAGATGTGTGGGAAATGACCTGCCCTTTTCTTCCATTAAAGGCCAGAGTTTTTTGAAAAAAGATGGTTCAATTTCCTCTCTCCAAGCTGCCTTTTTAAAATAACATAGCATAACACATATTTTGACACAACTCCACATGACTCAGAAGCCCTTCTTAAAATACGACCAGGCCACATTCATGGAGACTGAATCACCTCTAACCTTCCGAACTTGGTGAGGATTACTAATCAGGATGTGCTTTCATTCCTAAGATAGTATGGGAAAGTTCTGATTCTGACAGTGAAACTAACGTTCAGTCAGTTACATTATCACTGCAGCTCTAAACGTCTTGTTTTTCGTCTCTTTTGTCTCACCAACACCAAAAGACATCCCGTGTAAAACTGGGTGTTTGCCAGTGGACATGCAGGCTGCCCAGCTCTGGAGAGAGCAGCAGTTCCTGAGATGACCGTTTAGAAAGGAACACAGCAGCTTTATGAAAGTGTGCAAAATCCGTCTACATCAGGACCTCCTTCAAGCCCTCCAGCTCCCAGAGGTAGGCAGGTCTTCTGAGATCATTATTCCAGAAGGCAGCGCCTTCTCCAGGCCCAGGGAATCTTGTTGGTAAAAGTCAAACATGATTTGGCATTTTTCTTCTGACTAAAGACGGAGGGCGAGCAGCACGTCCTGCTAGCACGCAGGGACGAGTGACCCGCGCTGAGCCTGCGCTGGCATGACTTCGCGAAAGCTCACAGGAGTCTAAGCAGAAGAGCTCTAAGAGCAGAAGGACAAAGGCACTTGAACTTGGAAAGCCCTACACTGGAATCTTCCTTCCTGTCAGACTGAAGCTCTCGATTTCTTTATTTGAAAAGTGAGGACGGGTTGTGTTTACCTCAAATATGCACCCAAGCAAGCTTGTGCACATGGGCATGTGTTTAGGTCTGCAGGACTGTCCACTTAGCAAACTCCGTCGCTATTAATAACAGCAAACGCGGGCTGTCATGACTAACTAGCCTGAACTCCGAAGGGACTGATTTCTTTGGCTCACTCGGTCAGAATTTCCTTAGCGACTGGGGCCCAGAAGATAAAGAACTATAATCACTTCCTGTGAGTGATGTCTTTCCCTCCGTTGTACAATGAGTAACATTTATATTCTTCATTTTTAACCGCTAGCCTATTTGAGAGCCAGATTTCCCCCAGGCATTTGGTTGGATCAGCCTTAGAATAGGGATGGCTGGTGGGGCTCCCCACCCGCCCCCGCCCCCAGCACATTTGAAGACTGTCACGCTTTTAACGGCAGACATTCTCCCTCAGCCCCTCCCAGAGAGCCCCCGGAGTAAGCCACGGAGTAGAGGAAAAAAGTCTTGCCTGAAGGAGTCAGCTTCCACATCTGCCACGTGTGCCCGTATTCGGGGTTGGTCCAGAATGTCACGTCCTGGTGGGAAATGACCGTGTGTGTTTTGTTCGTGTCCAAGTCCTGTTGACCAAAGCTGGTGCTGCAGGTGTCCTCCTGAACTGATCACACGGTGACTTTCTTAGTTGAAAAGAAGTATAAACATTACTGAGTCCCATCTCCCAGCGACCTCCGGAAGTCCCTACTTTTCAGAGATTTCAGGACTGTTTCTTTGATAGATTTTTTTCTGAAATCAGTCAGTGGGGACAGAATTTAATGATAACAGTCAAAACTGCATTCCTCTTTCTGTGGCCTGCCTTCCCAGCCCCATCCCTTGTTTTTTCTTCGTTTGTTTGTTTGTTTTAATAGAGGGACACAGTTTCAGATATGCCTTTCCCTCCCACCTGCCTTCTCCCGGGCCCCGAGTCCCTCGGGCTGCACATTTATGCAGTTAAGATTCTCAGTAGGCGCTCTGGCTCTCTGTTTCCGGAGACGAACATTCTTCACCGAGTAACGGACTCCGACGGCAGCAACAGAAAGCTGAAGCCAATCAAGAACGGGGGTGCACAGAAGCCCCACGTGGCTACTGGGCAGGACGTTGGAGCGTGACCTCACGCAGCCCCCAGGCTGCAGTGAGCGCAGGGCCACACCAGGGAGCCTGGCGTGAGGGTGGGGATGGGGGCCTGGCACACACCAGGCATCCACCCAGACCGTGAGCTCCGGACAGAAGGACAGAAAACCTGTGTTTAGAGTGTCACTAAGGAAACCCAGATGCATGAACTCTGCCAGAGGACAAAAGGCCGTGTGGTCAGTGCCTGACTCGAAGCGACCGGGCCAGAGAACATGTGTGAAGGGTGTTAACGAGGTGGAGGAGGGTGTGGAAGAAAAGAGCAGACGCAGTTTTTACACAGTCACTGGAACAAGAGGGTCGCATTCCACGGCTTCCAGAAGATTCCACAGCTCTTTATCAAGCTGGTGGCTTTTTGCAGGCAGTGAGCGCTCGAAATAAAGACATTTCCGTCTATCCACTCAAAGATTTAAGCGGCCATAAATTTATCTTTCAAATACCAAGATTTTTAAGCACCGCTTTTTGTTCCTGCTTTGACACCTATAAAACATAATTTATTTCAATATATCGTGCACAGTGCAAGAGTATGTTTTGACCCCAGAATTGTTTGACCTCAGGATTTTGAAAATATGTATTTTTTACTTCCAAACCCTTACTCCATGAAAACATATTGTGTATGCACCCGGGTGTGTGTGTGTGTGTGTGTGTGTGTGTGTAGTGGGTGTACAGTGCCCTAAATTTTATTCAGCAGCTTAGTTCCATTTTAATGCCAGTTAATTTTTAGCACTATTAACCACACAGCGAACTACTCTCCAAAAATAAGTTGAAATATGTCTATATTTGTGACAGTTAGGCAATAATAATCCCATCCACAATATCCTTTAAACAGATTACCATCCATGGAAAGATAATGGGAGCATTCATTTGCTTTATCACAATCACTTCCCACCACGCCTCAGGCGCGTGCCTTGGACGCGTTATTTCCACGTGGGTCAGCCCAATTTCAACCCGTGTCAGACTTTCGCCTCTTCTCCATGCTGTCACACATTATTCATTCTTCCACTGCTGCCTTTTGATTATCAGGTTAAAAAATTCAGACTATTAAAATATAAAGATAGTAAATCCTTTTAATTGAAGAGGCTACAGTTGGCATTTCAACCTTAGATCATCTATGCAAGGATCCCAGGGACCCGGGGAGGATTTAACACTTGCTACACACGTTAGACGTGATGGTGGATATTTCTGTGGTTACTTAAAGCAAGAACAAAACTTTGCCAGTTTTTACACACACATGTACATGGGCGTATCTTCACAGATTATGCTCATATTTTTTATTGTTTTCTTTTCTTTTCTAGGCTGACAGCTAGAAATAGATGTGGTCCTAGGAAACCAATGTCTAACCCAGGGTCTCCACCGCAAGTGTATAACCCAAACCTCAGAAAACCATATTCAGTAGAAACATTTGGCTCTTGCGATGGACATGCCTGGAATTTAATCTACATGACTGGCATGAGCCATCTGTTGATAGAGAAGGAAAGAAACCCGTGCCCAAAGGTTTGAAAGCAAAGGCTCAAGAATGAATTAGTAATTTTAAAGCAAACAACGGAAACACACCAGGGCCATAAGACAAACCTTGTAGGTAACAACAATGTCAAACTACAGACCCCGAGATCAAGTTTCTGCCATTTAAAACTCTTCCACTAAAGAGCTGTCTCTGTTTTCATCCACCCGCTTACTTCAAAGCATTTATGAAGCGTCTACACTGCTACAACTCCCACACAATTGACACCCAAACCCGAGAGCACATTTTTCCGTGATTAGAATCGCAGTAGATAATTCTGACAGCCTAGTTAAAAGTCTGAGTTCAATGTAACTGGAAGATAAATCCCAGAAGTTTTTTTAAAAAATGACCCATTTTGCTTGTCATCATACAAAGTGTCGTTACATTATCTAAAGGGAGATTGTTATACTGCGTGTCTTAGAGGAGAAGCAGCAGGGTCTGACTTGGAGACACTGAGCATACAGCACAGAGAGGCACCTTTTAATGGGCCTTCACAGCACTCAGTAATCACTGTCTAAATACATTCGAAATAGATTTCAAACAACGTACTTCAAATTAAAGACTGCCGAATACGGCTTACAATATGCATCCATTTAACATCAAATAATTGCACAATTGAACATTTGTACAAAAGCATTGAAGATAACACTGGTTAAAACTGTGCTCTCTAGGAAAATGCAAATCTAGGTACTTCCTTTTGAGAGAGAGAATGGGTGAACACGCCCGTGCGGGGGAGGGACAGTGAGAGTCCTAAGCGGGCTCCACGTCCAGTGTGGAGCCTGACTCTGGGCTTGAACCCATAACCCTGGGATCATGACTTGAGCTGAAATCAAGAGTCAGACACTTAAGCGACTAAACCACCCAGGTGCCCCAGGACCTAGATACTTTTAAGGAAAGATTCACTCAAGATTCTTTAGCTCAGACCCTGACGATATTTTTTCCCCTCTAACAGAACACAAAAGAACCTAGACTGTTATAAGCACTCTAAAATGAAAATATCAATAAATTTTTTAAAATCATATCTTGGGTGGCTCACTCAGTTAAGCATCTGACTTCGGCTTAGGTCATAATCTCTTGGTTCATGGGTTCAAGTCCTGCGTCAGGCTCTGTGCTGACAGCTCAGAGCCTGGAGTCTGTTTCAGATTCTGTGTCTCCCTCTCTCTCTGCTCCTCCTCTGCTCATGCTGTGTCTATCTCTCTTTCAAAATAAATAAACATTAAAAATCATGTCTCGATTCTAATTATTCTCCTTAAGGCACTACCAGCTCTTAGTAAATTATATCTCAGATAAAGATAAACTAACACGGCAGACAGCCTCACATATTAAATAGGCTTTCCCCATCCAAGCTTCTCATCTCCTATCCAGGTGTCTGAGGTCTTAAATATATCTATTTTAATATCTGAGATAGGGTAATTTTTGATGAACATCTATTCATATAAGATAACAACAATGATCAGTAACAATCTGCCATAGTTAGTTTTGCGTTTATGATAGAAAACTGCTTGCAAAAGCACCTCTAACAATACAGAAGTATGCCACCTTGTCCGTGCTTGCAATAACTCTGTAAGTGTGCAGAGCGACATGGGTCAGCTCTGAGAATTCATTTCCTAGCCAACTTTCACTGGGATGAAAGGAAAATACATATCGGCCATTTGACAGCAAGCAAAGGATAGAGACTGCTCATGGAGGGGCGGTTAATCTTGTCGATGATGTACAACTCAAGGCACATTTAATATGATACAACAACATGAAGTTGATTTTTGCAGAATGGATAAACATAGAAACAGAACTCATGATTTTCTCCATCAAATGTCTTACCTGAGCACATCCTTATAATAATGATGTCTTATTCCCCTCAGTCTGAATAAATACACCTCAGAGAACAAGTACTTCTGTCACTCTTGGTTAATTCCTGTTACATGTTGATTATCAATTTAAAAGTCAGATGACACAGGGACGCCCGGGTGGCTCAGTGGTTTAAGCATCCCTCCTCAGCTTGGGTCATGATCTCACTGGTTGTGAGTTTGAGCCTCATGTCAGTCTCTGTGCTGACAGCTCAGAGTCTGGAACCTGCTTTGGATTCTGTGTCTCCCTCTCTCTCTGCCCCTCCCCTGTTTGCGCTCTGTCTCTCAAAAGATAAATAAACATTAAAAAAATAATTAAAAAAAAGTCAGATGACACGTCCTAGAATAATAGGAGCCATGATGGCCGGGGTGGATCCATCAGGAAAGACACCGGGGAGAACACCAGAAAGGACACACAGGCATGAACAGGCTGAATGTTAGCCCTGCCTCCTACCAGATCAGTCCTCAGACAACATCTCTTTCTGACTGCCATCCTCAGGACTGGGCGCTGAGAAAGTCAGGTGCTGCGGCCACGATGCCTGCATTCAAAACCCAAAGCAGTTTCTGTCTGTTGTACGTTTCCGGACACATCTTGAGACTCATCTAGTAAATATTTTTATGCGGCTGCTGGACAATAGTCACCTCACGATGAGGCAAACGAACGAGTGAGGGATTCATAGTTACACTGTCCTCAGGATATGTTTACCTGGACTGAGCAGTGGGAGGACGAAGCCTGCAGAAACAAAACAAGACAAAGCAAACCACAAAAACACCAGCAAACGCCCAGCGCCCCAGGTAGGGCCCGTCCCCCCAACTCCCGCCAGTGGTCCCACACCTGC
>PJEM01008007.1:65758-87985 GCA_004023845.1 Helogale parvula | reverse complement strand
GTATCCACACAGACATAAGCCAACAATACTTGCATGAAAAACAGAGGTTTATCTTGATGAGGTCCCAATAATTCATTTTTGTTATTGATTCCCATGCCTTTGGGGATGTGTTGAGAAGGAAATTGCTGCGATTGAGGTCGAGGAGGTTATTTCCTGCTTTCTCCTCAAGGGTTTTTATGGTTTCCTGTCTCACATTCAGGTCTTTTATCCATTTTGAGTTTATTTTTTGTGAATGGTGTAAGAAAGTGGTCTAATTTCATTCTTCTACATGTTGCTGTCCAGCCCTCCCAACACCACCTGTTGCAGAGGCTGTCTTTTTTCCACTGGATACTCTTTCCTGTTTTGTCAAAGATTAATTGGCCATACACTTGTGGATTCAGTTCTGGGCTCTCTATTCTATTCCATTGGTCCATGTGTCTGTTTCTGTGTCAATGTCATGTTGTCTTGATGATGACAGCTTTGTAGTAGTCTGGGATTGTGATGCCTCCCGTTTTGGTTTTTTTCTTCAATGTTACTTTGGTTATTCGGGTTTGTGTGTGTGTGTGTGTGTGTGTGTGTGTGTGTGTGTGTGTGTGGTTCCATATGAATTTTAAGATAGTTTGTTCTAGCTTTGAGAAGAAAGGGGCAACTTTAATGGGGATTGCATAGAATGTGTAAATTGCTTTGGGTAATAATAACATTTTAACAATGTTTATTCTTCTGATCCATGAGCATGGAATGTTTATCCATTTCTTTGTGTCTTCTTCAATTTCCTTCATAAGTCTTCTATAGTTTTCAGCATACAGGTCTTTTATATCTTTGGTTAGATTTATTCCTAGGTATTTTATGTTTTTTTGTGCAATTTTGAATGAGATTAGTTTCTTGCTTTCTCTTTCTGTTGCTTCATTTTTGGTGTATAAGAATGCAACTGAGATAAAAAAGAAAAAAACTTCCGCACTGCAAAGGAAACAATCAAGAAAACTGATAGGCAACTGACAGAATGGGAAAAGATAGCGGCAAATGGCATAGCAGATAAAGGGCTAGTATTCAAAATCTACAAGGAACTCACCAAACTCCACACTCACAAAATAACCCAGTGAAAAAATGGGCAGAAGACATAAACAGACACTTCTCCAAAAAGGACATCCAGATGGCCTACAGGCACATGAAACGATGCTCAACATCACTCAATATCAGGGAAACACAAATCAAAACCACACTGAGATACCACTTCATGCCAGTCAGAGTGGCTAAAATGAACAAATCAAGAATATAGATGCTGGTGAGGATGTGGAGAGACAGGCACCCTCCTGCACTATTGGTGGGAATGTAAACTGGTGCAGCCGCTCTGAAAAACAGTGTGGAGGTTCCTCAAAAAACTATCAGTAGAACTCCCTCATGACCCAGCAATAGCACTGCTAGTGATTTACCCAAGGGACACAGAAGTGCTGATGCATAGGAGCACATGTACCCCAATGTTCATAGCGGCACTGTCAACAATAGCCAAATCATGGAAAGAGCCTAAATGTCCATCAGCTGATGAGTGGATCAAGAAGATGTGGTATATATACACAATGGAGTACTACATGGCAATGAGAAAGAATGAAATATGGCCATTTGTAGCAAAGTGGATGGACCTTGAGGGTGTCATGCTAAGGAAATAAGTCAGACAGAGGGCAGATACCATATGTTAGCACTCATAGGTCTTACAGGAGAAACCTAACAGAGGACCATAGGGAGTGGAAGGGGAAAAGAGAGTTGGAGAGAGAGAGGAACACAAATCATGAGAGGCTACTGAATACTGAAAATGAACTGAGGGTTTAAGGGGGAGGGGGAGGGAGGAAGTGGGGTGGTCACAGAGGGGGGACACTTGTGGGGAGAAGCACTGGGTGTTATATGGAAACCAATTTGACAAAAAACTATTATTAACAAATAAATAAATAAACTCAAAAAAAAAAGGAAACAGCAGTTTCAACAAAAGCTCTTTTTGTATCTACAACATATTTGTATGTGTGTTATTATAAGACCTATTTCCTTGTGCCATATGTATTGTCTTACTGCCTCGCCTCAGTTAGAACAGGAAGCACGTCACATAAGTCTTTGTAGCCCCTGCACTAACCCAGTGTCTGGCATCTGCTATGTGCTCATTATATATTGAACACCTGTCACCGCAATTCTGCTCTTCTAAAGCTATTTGATGCCCCTGATCAGAGGGATCTCTGAGCAACCCAGTTGTGTTTAGAGTAAATTAAGCACTTGTACAATGACAGATAGATAGATGGATAGATAGATGGATAGGTAGATGGATGGATGGATAGATAGATAGATAGATAGATAGATAGATAGATAGATAGATAGAAAGACAGAGCATCTATGAGATTTTTAAAGTACATAATAAAATGAGTAAAAAGACAGCACACCATTTGTGCATACAACAGAGACGACTTCAAATTTGGGGGATATTTCTATGATTTTTTCTATATTCCTTTTGAATATGATTTTATTTCACTTTTTCATCACTTTGGAGTTTTGAACACTGCTGCATATATGTTCTATCATGGATTTTTTTAAGACTTTTTTTTTTCTTTTTAAAGCTGTTTTAGATTCACAGAAACATTGTGGGAAAAGTACAGAGATTTCTCATATAGTTCTGTAGTGAAAGCCCTGGCAGTTGTTTTGTGTGTGCGTGTACGTGTTTGTTTTGGTAATCCAAGTGTCTGACTTAAGCACTGATTTCCTAGGCATCCACTTCAAAGACCCTTATCTCCAATAAACCCAGTGCCAACCACAGGACCTGATAAAAAGCCAGGCCTCCTGTCCCAACTGAGGTTCCTTTGTTTTCGAGATCTTGATTAATTTCAGTGACTGATCATTTGGACAATTGCTTTTGCTCTTCCCTCATTTTAAATCCCCACCCGTATATTTTAAACTCATCAATAAAGAGTTCGCCGTAGCCCCCCATCCTCAACCCCAATAGAAGCAGAACCCCTGGTCCACATACTGTCAGTCTCTTTCTACCCTCCACCTTGCCCTGTGGTCCCAGGCATGCTGTGTAATTCCCAGCTCTTCTAGTAATAAACTTTTATGTTTTCAAAATTTCCTGGTAGTTGTTGCTGAAGTGCATTTTGTAATCATAGCAACAACCACAAGTAAGAACCACACGGTCCCGTCCAGCCGTATTGGTTATTGGTAGATGCATACCCACACAATCAAGCCCCTGCCCACAAATACCTAACCTCCAGTATATTGTACATGTGTTACTGTTGATAAAACTCCATTTGTACACAATGACCAAAAGTCCACAGTTTACCAGAGTTCTCTGTTGCTCATTCAATGGGTTTGAACATGTGTAGAATGGCTTGTATACATGATTATATCACCATACACAGCCTTCCCCCTGCTCTGAAACTCCTCCACGCTCTGCTCTTTCATCCCTCTTCCCAATCTTTGGCAACCACTGACCTTACTGTCTCCATAATTTTCCTTCCTTCATATGACTGCATATTCCATGAGTTATCTACTGATGGTGGAGTTAGGAGCAGCTTGTATTTGTTCATTTTTGCATTTTCTAATTTCTTTATAGACTGTCATACACTTTCATATTAGGAAAAGCAAATGCTACCTCCCCAAAAATGCTCTGTGATTTTTTTTTTGGAAAGCTTCTGTAGATTTTCACGAATAACAAATATTTGAATAGGGAAAGAAACACAGTAAAACAATGGGGGGTGGGTAGAGTTCCTACTGTTTTATGATGAATGAAGGTCAATCTGACAGGCAAATGGGACCACAGACAGCTTTCTGTATTCTGTGTGGTAAGGAATGAGATGAGGTGAATGTATCTTTTCTATGGTTTCCAAAACTAAGAGTCAGGAAAGACAGAAAACAGATTGTCACAAGCATAAATTATTCACTGAAGACACAGAGTGAAAGAAAGAGGGGTTTAGAGTCTTTTTTTCAAGTCCCCCTCTGTGGAGAAAAGGTAATTCTTGGTATTGAACAGATTCTCCCCTAAGGAGATAATTGAGTCATCAGGAGAAGCTGAGGAAGTAATGGGGATTCAGACTCAGGGAAGTTTATTAAAAGTGCTTTACAACTATGAAATGTTCAATTTAGGCATGGAGGTAGCGAACTTGCAGCTCACTTAATTACAAAAATCATGCGTTGTGAACTTGGAAGTGGTGGGTAAGGTAGATCTAGGCAAGCGAAGACACTGCCAAGTGAGAATAAAGATATGGAATATGTAATTAAATTGTGGGAGGGCGACAGATGCTATCAGGCTCCCACTTGTTACAAGGTAAACAAAAGAATAATGCAATAATAAATATAAAAAAATAAAATGTGAAATTGCTTTTTCGTCCTCAGCAAATGGAGAGTCGTCTGAAGCAATATCTTCTTTTTATTCACTTTTTGATGTTTCTTGGTTATATAAGTATTTCTTTATTTGGGTTTATAAAGGACGGAGCAGCAGGGCGGTTAAAATTGAGCACATTGTAATGTAATTGTTGAAAAATAGAAACAGTTTACAAAGTAAAAGACAATTTAGCTGGTAAGAGGGGAAAACATGTTCCTAAACTGATGTTGTAAGACATGAAATTTGATGACTTTCACTCTTCAGTGATAGGGATTGCAGATCCAATGAGGGAGGTGGGGGGCAATGCTAAAGCTCAGTCGCCACTGATCTTAGGCTCACTCCAGTTGGCGCTTTAAGGGGCTGGAGGAAAACAACATGAAATATGAAGCAGGTCTTTGGGCTTTAAACAAAGATTCTTTTCTTCCTCCCTAGAAGCTGTCAAAAATGAATAAATGGGGGCACCTCATTTGGTTAAGGGTCCGGCTTCAGCTCAGGTCATGATCTCATGGTTTGTGGGTTTGAGCCCCATGTCAGGCTCTGTGCTGACAGCTAGCTCAGAGCCTGGAGGCTGCTTCAGATTCTGTGTCTCCCTCTCTCTCTGACCCTCCCCTGCTCGTGCCGTCTCTCTCTGTCTCTCAAAAATACATAAATAACATTAAATAAAAAATTAAAAAAAAAAGAAAATGAATAAATGTATTCAAGACACAATTTCCACTCAGAAAACAGCATGGCACAGTGTGCAAAGATGGAGATTGCTGGGTCAGATCCTGACTCTGGCACTTACTAGGAGTGTAACAAAAGTGAGTTATTTAAGCTGTTGCAAAGGATTTCCTACTTTGCAAAAGGGGACACAAGAGCCCACTCCAAGGTCATGAGGATTAAATAAGAAAGCCCATTTCTATAGCATCACAGAGTTTATTCAATCACCCAGAAGTCATTCAGTACATGCTTGTACTGAGGCTTATATTTCTAGACTTTTGGCTCACCTTTTTCTTTTTTTCTCATGAGGCATGGTTAGTTTTTAAAGAAACTATTCTATACATGAAAAATCAAGACAGACTAAGCCAATTTTTTTTTTATTAATTTGATCGTCGCTTTGCATTTAGCTCCTATTCAGCAACTACGCACAACTCAAAGGGCAGAGAAACTTCTCAACAGAGAAAATAAACAGCGGTCATGGGTCTCTGGACTTGTGACCCCCTTTTAAGAGTCCCTGATTGTCACACATGCACACCTCATGCCTGGTCATCCTATGACATGTCTTTGGTTGTTCCCAACACTGTTTCAGCCTACAACCAATCCTTGCTAAGATTTTTTTTAAATCTCTGAAATTATATATTAAAATAAATAACTAGATGTAGAAGTATTGAGAAAATACAGGAAACTCTGAGAACTGAAATTTGAAAAGAACACGTATTCACAATCTACCACTTTTTACATTGCTGTGTATCTCTGTGTAGCTGTTGCATTCTATGAATATATATGCTTTTTCCCCCAAAATAAAACCTCATGGGGAATATTTTTTGATAAATGACTTTTTTTTTTCATTTATTCATGTCAATTACATTTTCCTGAATGTATAAGTATTCCCCCGTAAGACAGTTTTAATGGATGCACGGCTGTCCCAATAAAAATGAACAGCACCATTACTTGTGAACTCAACCCTGCCTGGAGAGCTATGCCTAGCCTTTGTAATTGGCCTCTTCCTTCTGGGGACCTTTGCACCCCCAATGACCTATTTTTGGTTACTCTGCCTTCTGTTATGATCTTCTCTGTGTGTTCTTTCTTTGACTTATCCTCACGCTGACCTCACTTCTGCCCCAGCTTGTTATCTATACATTTCCACTAGTGATGTTCTCTACCCCAGAAAAAGGTATCCTGGTTTGCCATGAGCTTCTCTTTCCCCCTATTTGCTAGTGTCTCTGTGAAAAGGCTTGGCAGGTACCAAACACTCACAATGTTTTAATTCCATTGTAGACAGCCTCCCACAGAGGGAGAGACAGCACCTTTAAAGATACAAGGGCCTGTTTTATTCTGATAATATCAGCTTCATCTTAGAAAACCGTATAAACCTTCCAATCATGACTGCCGACTGAAAAATGGCTATCTATGCAAGTGCTTCTCAACTGGGGCTAATTTTGTTCCTCAAGGGGCACACAGCAAGGTCTGGAAATATTTTTAACTCCTATATTACAAGAAAAAGACTTCGGGTTCAAGTAGGTCTGAAAGATGATGGGTATTTAAAGGTAAATTTCTCAGCGGTGAGAAGATACCGATGAGCTTTAAGCATAACACGAGGAATATTACTTGATTATATCTAGATACCTAGATATATTCTTAATTAAAATAAATATTATTTGGAAAAAATAGGAAACAAGATATATTGATAAAGTTTTAAAAAAAACTGTGGCTAACATTTGGAGGATCTGTTTATTTATTTGTCTGTTTGTTTTAAGTAGGCTTTACGCTCAGCAGGGAGCCCAGTGCAGGACTTGAACTAAAGACACAAAAATCAAGACCTGAGCTGAGATCAAGAGTTGGACACTTAATAGGTTGAGCCACACAGGTTCCCCTTAGGGACTTTTAAATAGTGTGGTAGCAAGAACTCAGCAATTATCATGTCCTACTTGATAATGACTCTTAACTCCTTCTTTCTGATAAATTTGATGTTAAGAAACAATCATAGATTTAGGCTGAAAAGATGAATGTTTCCTAACATTACAAGCTCTTGAATACTTTCTAGCAGAGTTCTAGCAACAGATTATCTGTGGCAATGGCTTAGGTTGAGAGATGTTATTTATCACCCTATGCATTGATGAATGAGTTCACATACCTCAGAGGAGAATCCCAAACAGGCCAACGCTGTCAGCCCGGAGCCTGTTATGGGGCTGGATCCCAGGAACCCTGACATCATGACCTGAGTTGAAATCAAGAATCAGCAGCTCAGCTGACTGAGTCATCCCCTCCCCCACTCTATTATGGAAAAGAATAGAATGGAAAAAGAATACTGAAAGAGAACGAAGGAAGACCTGGTGGGTTTGCCCGTGCAGTATGCAGTCCTCTAGTATTCCTGCTCACCGCGTGGTGGGAGGAAACACAATAGAAAAGACTAGAGAGGAGTTTTGTCTTCAAATCCGAGTGTACCTGCCCAGTTACCATGCCCCAAGTAGTGCCCTTTTCATCCACAGGGGGGCGTTGAAGGCTGGAAGAGGGGATCTTGGGGTGGCCCTAGGGCAGTGCCCTTTCTTTAAGTTTCTGCACTGATTCCACACACAACCTGAGTTTCTAAACTTTCGTGGTTGTTGTTGAAGTCAAACCCCTTAGTTTTATTTTTCTCATGAAATGTAAAATATTGCTGTCAAGTTTCATCCTTAAAATCAGGCTAGCTTTACCTTGGAGTATTCTAGGTAAGTAGTATGGGGCTCCCATATGCCCCTCCTTCCTCTTGATGGCTAGATCCCCCCCATCATTCCTCACCACTCCGCCCAAGTAGTTTCACCTTCCTCCCCTGTGCTCCACAAATGCCCTGTAGCTGCCATGTTTGATACCTTGCTTTAATAGTCATACTTGGAACAATAACAGTAATAGTGAATATTTATTGGACACTTACCATGAGGCCACCATTGTCAATTTTTTTTTCATACAACAGCCTCATTTTCTCCTCACAGGAATCCGATGAACAGATGTGTTCATCGGGGGAGTTTGAGTAACATTTCCAGGTCCCTGACTCTAGGAACCCTGAGAGGGAGGGGCTTGAAGGCAGTGTGCTGTCCTGTTCTTTGGATCATATCTCATATTCATGAGAATAAAACAAGTAGAGACAAATAACAGGCTGATTGGAGACCACTGCGTGGGGACAGAGAATGAGAAACATTTGATATCAAATATCCCACCTGGAGTGGCAAGGTGTACAAGGCTCAAAGGAAAGGGGACCCTATTTCATGTGCAAAGGCAGACATTTCTCTGTTTGGAAATGCAAGTGTCCCAGCTGATTAGCAGGAGGCTGAAAAGCCCACTGAACGCAACTCACTCTTCGTAGAAGCAAGGGTTTGGTGAATTAATGTAACACACACAAACTCCGCAAACACACACACACACACACACACACACACACACACAAGATAATTCTCTAAAATAGGTAACGCACATGATGCCAAAAAGATTAAGGGAGTATGGCAGCTTCCATTGCTTCAAAAGATTTTTTAAACATTCAGAACAGCACGAAACTAAAAAAGAGTAAAAATCACACCAGACATTATTTTGAAACATTATCTCTGTGGGGCAGAGAAATTAACGTTGTGAAGAGCACTGAGTGAAATGAATTCTCTGATTGTGATCCCTGTTGTCTATAGGATAGATTCTCACATAGGAATAACTCAGAGATACAGATGTCCATGAGGCTTTCATGCAAGGCCATTTTGCAGAAAACTGAGTGGTGTTTCATTAATTGCCAAAGCTATTTTTAACAGTTTTACTTTTCACCTGAGAAAATAATAATTGTAGTGATTGAGTTTTATGCCTCTTAGCATATCATGCCAACTTTTTTTTTAGTGGGCTCGCCAACTGCGTGTGATGTTAAGGGTACGCAGCGCTCAGCCTCCGGGTATGAAAACAGAAGGGGTATCATGCTTTTCATCTAAAGCCCTTAGCAGTCAGGCAGGACAGGTGCCTTAGCTTTATTCAATCGTTGTCCCTATCTGGGGCTTTGTTCCCCTAGCTAGTGGTACAGAGATGAGAGATTCAGAGAGGGTGATTAAAGAATTTTTCACTGACCTTGTCCGGTTTTGGTGCCTCCTCACTGTAGAAATGTATACAGCTAAAGTGTAATTCTGACTGCAACTTTTTGGCTAGACATTAGTTGCTGGGTTATCTGGAGTTGATTTTTACTCCTATCAGCCTTTGGGACTATTCACTTTGAGTCAATTAATTCATAGTTTAGATTAAGGATATCAGATTTCATTTCCTTGGCTTTCATCCTCAAGTCATGAGTGATATAAAAAGTACCCATGGCATAAAATGCATATTGGATGGACGGGTAAACAAGAACAATTCACTTCAGTAGCTTTTCCTCCTGTTGTTTATACTGGTTTCCCAGTAAGCCAAGGACACCCATTGTTAGTGTGTATATCCAATGAATATTTGCTACTTTTGCTTTGGATTTTCCAGCATCCCTTCCAAATACAAATTTCTTTATCATGTGTTTTGATGGTGATGTCAGTGTTTTGTCCTGATACAGCATCACAAGAATGGGCAACTGACATAGCTTATCCAAAAAATATTTATATGCACACTTGCAAACTTTTATTTGTATTTTTTATCAGAAACTTACTCATTATTCTATTCATGGCTTCTTTCGAATAACAGTATATTTTGGACATAACTCCATATCAGCACATATGGATTTCACTTACTTTTGTACAGCTGAGTTATATTCCATTTCATGGATGTACTTTTGTTATTTGGTTAGCCTATTACTAATGACTATTCAGGATCTTTCTAGTACATAGTTACTACAACAATTACCATCTTTTGTAATGCATTTGGGAATAAAAGTAGGGAAAAATTCTAGGGCGCCTGGATGGCTCAGTTAGTAAGGGGTCTGACTCTTGATTTTGGGTCAGGTCATGCATGATCTCATGGTTGGTGGGATGGAGCCCTATGTAGGGCTCAGCCCTGAGGGCACTTGCTTGGGATTCTTTCTTCCTCTCTCTTTGTCTCCCCCCCCCCTATTTGCAGGAGTGTGTGCACATGCTCTCTCTCACTCAAGATAAATAAATAAACTTTAAGGAAAAAAACAAAAACCAAGGGGAAAATTCTAAAAATTGCACTTTCTGGAGGAAAAATTACAATTCTAAACTTTGATAAAATTTTTGAAAAAACTGTTGATAACTTTTTAATAGATATTAACAAAATACAAGGTGATCCCAATAGACATGCTTGCCAAAAATTCATGAAGATTTCTAGTTGCTTGTATCTTTGCCAACACTACGTGTTATTAAAAGTATTATCTGTAAGTCTGTGTATATCATTATTGCTTTAATTTGCCTTACTTTTAATTTATGTCTATTTAATGAAGGGCTTGGAAAAATATGTATGTATACTTTTGTTTTCTTATTGCCCGGCCTTTTATTTTATAGATCTTTCTCTTGGGTTATCAGCATTTTATTAATTGATATGAAAGTTATTTACTGGGTAAGGAAATTATCTCAATGCATGGTCTATGTGTGGCAAAAATGAAGTTTCAAATTGCTCTTTGCCCTTTGACTTTAATTCTGTAATTCAATTTTGTTTATCAAGAAATATATTTAAATATTTTTAACATATTAAAACAATTGCTTTCTGATTTCTGAATTTTATGACTGGTATCTAAGCTTCCAATGGGCTTACATGTTTTCTTCTGTCACTAGCATTTTATTTTATTTTATTTTTTAAAAAAAATTTTAATGTTTTTTTTAAATTTATTTTTGAGAGACAGAGAGAGAGAGTGCGAGCAGGGGGTGGTCAGAGAGAGAGGGAGACACAGGATCTGAAGCAGGCTCCAGGCTCTAAGCTGTCAGCACAGAGCCTGATGCGGGGCTCAAACCCATAAACTGTGAGATCATGACCTGAGCTGAAGCCGAACACTTAACCGACTGAGCCACTCAGGCACCCCTACTGTCACTAGCATTTTAAATGGGAACTCAACTAACTGATTTATTGAATATTACGTATTTCCCCCATTTATCAACAATTCTACTTTTGTCTTAAAATATGTATGCAGATTTTATGAGTGTATCTTTGGGCTCTTTTCTTTTTCCATTGATTTGTTTAATTTTCACTCAAGCACCATTTACTTACTTAGTGTCTGATGTTTCACTATGTGCTAGAGCAACACTCTGATTAAACTTTTATTTTTTCTTTAACACCTTCAATTATATTGACCCTATTTCATCAGAAGTTTGATAGACTAATTTATTGTGCTGCTTGGGTTTAGTCCTTTTTTTAGAATTTTTTTAAAGAACTTTCCAATTTATTCAGTATTAATAGGTTTGCTTAGATTTTCCTTTTCGTTATGTGAATCTCATAATTTATCATTTATATTTTTTATAAAATTATCCCTTTACTCATCTTTTCTTTTTAATTTGCATATATTTGATTAAACTAGTCATGTCATTTCTTCCGTGGCTGTGTTTATATCTCTAATTTCATTTCTTTTCTTTATTGTTTTAAACTTTTTAAAATATTTTATTTATTTTTGAGAGAGAGAGAGAGACAGTGTGAACAGGGGAGGGTCAGAGAGAGAGGGAGACGCAGAATCTGAACACAGGTTCCAGGTTCTGAGCTAACTGTCAGAGCCTGATGCGGGGCTTGAACCCACAAACCGTGAGATCGTGACCTGAGCCGAAGCCAGATGCTCAACTGACTGAGCCACCTAGACGCTCCTATTTTCATTTCTAATATTGCATATTGATAACTTATTATCTTAGCTTACTTTGCATTCCCCTAGGAAGCACTCAGCCAGATACTCGCCCAACTACCTTATACTAGATACTCATTTCTTTAGCTAATGATTTTATCTGGCTCCCATAGCCTGCATTGCTATCATCTGCTATTTGTCAGCTGGAAATGCTAAAAAAAAGATCATTTTTTAAAGGTTTTATTTTTTTAATGTTTATTTATTTTGAGACGGGGGGGGGAGTGCAAGCAGGGAGGGGCAGAGAGAGAGAAGGAAGAGAGAGATTCTAAAGCAGGCTCCATACCATCAGCATAGAGCCCCATGTGAGGCTCAAACTCACAAACCATGAGATCGTGTCCTGAGCCAAAACCAAGAGTTGGACACTTAACCAGACTGAGACACCCAGGCGCCCAAGGATGATTATCTTTTGAGAGCAGCTCTAATCCAATGACTGACGGTAATTGGTGTCTAAATACCCCAGCTCCTCAGGACTCTCAGGCTCGAAGGTCAGTATCTCAGAGGTGTGTGCTCTACACTGGCTTCCTGTTGCCCCTTTTCCTCCTTAAGTTCACGTTCCCACTCTCCTACTAGGGTTTTCTTTATTTTGTAACTAAAAGCATTTGATTTTTGTCTTAGAGTTTCTCAGACTCTTTACTAACAACGGTCAACACTGCCAACAGGGAGATTTTTAGGGACACACAACAGCATCCTATGTAATCCTTACTCTTACTATTTTGTCTTCTAGTCGTCTCCTTTGATGATTGTATTATATAGTTCATATTCTCAAACAACGCATTTACCGTTTCATCTGTATTCTATTGTTTCCAGGTTCTTCGTTGAACATTGTGTTCTTGAGCTTCATCAATGTCATTGCTTGTAGTGTTTTTATTTACACAGAAAATCACCTTGAAAGAATATACCACAATGTATTTTTCTGTTGACAGGCCTGTAGGATGCTTCTATTCTAGTCATTAATTTCCTTTGTGCTATTGTTAACTGTCTTGCTAGAAATAACTCATTAGCATTTCACTAATTAGCGTCTAATAAATGCTTTATTTTACTTATGTCTAAACATTTATCTAGTGTATTAAACCAGTCAGTGAATGCTAGGTTATGCTGCAATAAGAAATGACACCCAAATATCTACAGCTTATATCAAAAAGTCCTTGGCTTCCCTTTAGTTCTAACACTGTATGCCCATGCCAGGTTGGCCGCAACTCTGTTCCAAATCACCTTTATTCCAGGACCCAGGCTGATAGAGTAGCACCTGATTAAAATTATCTCCACTCTCTTAAGACAGAAAATAAGATCCACATGCTGAGACTTCAAGTTTCTATTTGGAAATGACACATGGGCAATCTTCTTCTAGTCCATTGGTCAAAGTTAATCACTTGGTGAAACCTGACATTAAACTGTCAGAAAGTAACATCTTTTCCTGAGGGGGCATTTTAATTTGTATTTAACTGATAAGCAAAGGACTAAACAAAGTTCCAGGTGTTTATTACACTTATTGTTTTCCTTCTCATGATATCATTGTGTAGTGCTTTCCTCATTTTTCTCTTTGATTTTATTGTCGTTTTAATAGCATCGATTTATAGAAATTGACAATTGTTGTTCTTAACTGGAAGTTTTATGTGGTGCATTTTTTCTCCAAGAATGTAGTTTACTTATTTTTAAGTAGTATTGCTAGATATTATAAACAGCAATGCTTTCTTTCACGTGGTTTAGTTCATCAATAGTTCCCAGTACTTCTACTTCAAGCATTTTGATTAGAGAAAAGCATTATTTTCCTCAAAAATTGTTAGTCAGGAGCACCTGGGTGGCTCAGTTGATTGAGCACCCGACTTCGGCTCAGGTCATGATCTCATAGTTTGTGAGTTTGAGCCCTCACATTGGGCTCTGTGCTGACAGCTCAGAGCCTGGAGCCTGCTTCGGATTCTGTGTCTCCCTCTCTCTTTGCCCCTGCCACACTCAGGAAGGCAGTGTAACTTTCCATGGTGTGGACAAAGGACGGGAACTAGATCCTCACAGCACAACAAAGGATCACAGACTGGTTGAGCCTCTTGAAACCGACAAAAACCAAAACTCTAATGAAAAGCAGTCTGGATTTCAGCATACAAGACTCCATAGATTAAAGCCAAGTAAATATGAGTTTACAATGAAAGACTATCAAGGTTCACATTAGGAGTCAGCTTTTAATTCATGAGTGAGAGATAGTAAAATAATAGGCAACAGAGTTGATTTCTTTGGGACTTCAGCCATTAGAATCAACAAATTTAAAATAGAGAATGATCAAGAATACAGTATTAAGTAAGCAAAATATCTAGCTAAGTTGTTAGAAGACAGAGCTGGGCTGTAAATTCCATTGGCATGCATTTAAAATTAATAAATGGGTTGTTTCTCACTTGGTAGGCATAAAGTAAGTTAAATAATAAACTGGTGGAAACAAGACTTTGCCAACTCACAGGGTCAATCCGAGGCACTCGTTACCAGAATGCAAGAATGGATACACTTCTCTGACTCTCTGCTCAAGTCATATAGGAAACTTCTCGTGGGAAACCACACGGTGTCATGATACCAGGTTTATGTAGCTGCAATGTGGAGCAAGGGCTTAAGGTAGGCACTTCCAAATCATGGCCTATTGAATTCTTTGAGTATAACCCTTTTTTGCTTTACACTTTAAGAGAAACAAATGATATGTCAAGGTAAGGTAATTTTACACATTCAACAGTGTAGTCTAATAGACAGGTGCCAAATTTCCTTCGTGTGTATGTGTGTGTGTGTGTGTGTAAAAAGTGAGAACCACGACTGATTTTAAGATTTTACACTGGAGCATTACGACAATAAAAGAAACATTTTCTAACCTTTCGAACATGATCTCTACAAGAAACTATGGTGATATAATGACAACCTGGGGGGTTGGGACAAGAGAGGGGCTAAGAGATGAGGAGCTATTCTGAATGCTCCCTTAAGAAGTCTGAGATAGCAGGGGCACCTGGGTGGCTCAGCCGGTTAAGAGTCCTACTTCTGTTCAAGTTATGACCTCACAGTTCATGAGTTCAAGCCCTGCATTGGGTTCTCTGCTTTCAGCACACAGTCTGCCTCAGATCCTCTGTCCCCCTTTGTCTCTGCCCCTCCCTTGCTTGTGCACAGTCTCTGTCTCAAAAATAAACATTATATATACATATATAAACCTATATCTATATATGAAAGAAGTCTAAGATATCAAAGGAAGCTGTCTTCATGTGGAACTGCAAGGTTCCTTGGAAGGTACAGCAGAACGTAATTTGGGGATGATGGCACCAAAGAGTATCTCTTGACTCTTTGTGAAATGGATACTCAAAGTGGCCAGAGACACATTTCCAGCTCCCCTTGGAGGGAGTCAAGATACTTGACTTCTGTGAGAATGCATCACAGGAGGGGCGGGGGTGTTGTTTGTTTTTGTTTGTTTGTTCTTTAGATACTGAGACCCACAAGCTCCTCCTATCTATATTTTATTTTATTATATTTTAAATATTTTAATGTCTTTTTTTATTTTTAGAGACAGAGAGCGAGCAGGGGAGGGGCAGAGAGAGAGGAAGACACAGAATTTGAAGCAGGCTCCAGGCTCTGAACTGTCAGCACAGAGCCCGACACGGAGCTCAAATCCACAGACTATGCGATCATGACCGGAGCCAAAGTCGGAGGCTTAACCTGAGCCACCCAGGCACCCCATCCTCCAACCTATATTTTAAAGTATATTTTATTTGATAATTTATTTCCTTCAGGATGTCTGGGTGGCTCAGTCAGTTGATTATTCAACTCTTGATTTTGGTTCAGGTCATGATCTCACAGCTTTGAGATGGAGCCCTGCATAGGGTTCCACGCTCAGAGTGGAACCTGCTTGAGATTCCCTCTCCCTCTGACCCTATCCCCTCCCCTCCATCCTCTCTCTCTCTCTTTCAAAAAAAATTTAAGTCATTTCCTTCATAATCCAAAAAGCATCAGGTTGTTATTGAGAAAGGTGCTAAGTTTGGGTGGATGGGATAACAAGTGTAGTGAGGCCATTGAGAGACTAGCAAAGTTGAGTCATGGCTCCTCCTGCTGGAACCCCTTGGAAAGACAGCTGTGAGAACCAAAGGTAGAATGGAGGAGAGAGGCAGGGAGAGGATTGGAGGGCTGGGGGCTGGGGGGTGGAGGGAGAGAGAGAGCCTGGAGGAGATATAAAGAGGTAAAAACTAGGTTAAAATGTGACCAGATTCAATGCTCCAGTTGAAACTAGAACCCGGAAGTGTATTTATTACGGTTCAGTCACTGGGAAAGCATGAGATACCTTTAGAGCTGTGGAATAACAAACCGATGGAAGTAGAAAGCAGCTTTGTCACATCCAGGCTGTGAAACGTTGGGACATCAGGCAACTTCTGTTGAAAAGGAATGGAGGTTGCTAGTTTATTGGTAAAGAGTTGCCCTTGGGAACTAGAATACTAGTGTTCAAATCCTGACTTCATATGGTCTCCAGATTCTCATGTGTAAAATAGGAATAACAATAGTACCTACGTCATGGGGTTGTAGGACAGTGAAATCAACCTATTAAAGGCTTTAAATGGTGCCTAGAATATAGCAAACACTCAGTAAATATTTACTATATTATTTGCTTTAGATTCTCAAGGCATAAATTTCTTATGAATAGCAATGATGGCCTTGCCCAACTTGAAAGGTAGGTCAGAAAATCAAACGATATGTCGGATATGAAAGAGCATTGCAGACTCGGAGAATTACAATTTACTGGGATACAAACACTTTTGTTTATTCAGCAAAATCTATTCTGTACTAATAAATAGTAAAGTAGGAACTGGGATCCGAGTACTACTATCCCCCCCCCCATTAAGCAAGTTAGATTTTATTTTAGTAAAAATAAATACCTCGTACTTGCAGGCTCAATCCCAATTGTGTAGAATTGGTAGAACGTTTTCACTGTTAACGTGTTCACTGTTTCCAGAGTTAAAGCTACCTGGAAAATCCTGTGGGCTGTTTGGGATCCTTGGTTTCTGAATAGGAGAAAAGGTTTGACAATAATTCTCAGTGTGAAAATATCCAGTTGCTCCTTTAAGCATTTTGGTCACAGTTTATAGTGAGGGGAAGACACCTGTTAGAGTTCATGCTAATTGCTAACATAAAGCAAGTATATACCCTGTGCCAGGTGCTCTGCTCACCATTTCATATTTTTTAGCTCTTCTTTTTCTCACATATCCACATGGAATGTTCTCAGTACACAGGTGAAGAAACAGTGCATGAATCTTTATGTAACTGGCTTGAAACCATAGACTTCTGGGGCAAGGACTGAAGTCCAACTTTCTCTGGATCCAAACCTCCCCCCTCAAACAGAATTTCATGTTTCCTATGGCCACCTAGTCTCCATTTTTTCAGTCCTTTGCTCTTTCTCCTTAGAAAAAGAGAACTGAGCATTGCATTCTTTGTATCCCAGTAAATTGTAATTCTCTGTCTTTTCTGTATGCTACAAATCCTAATAGTACCCACCTGAATGGTTTGTTTCAAGAATTAAATAAATATAAGTAACAGAATTTGAAGGAAGCAGGGCATTTCATAAATTCTCACTGTAGCTGTTTTCCTCCTTTCTATTTTGAAACAAACTTGCTGTGCTCTGAAATTTGCAAGAACATAGCAAAAACTTTTGTCTTCTGAACCGTCTGTAAACTTGCGGCTGATAATGCCCCATTGTCCTCCTTTTGTTGTGTGTGTCTTACAGGCTAACAAAGATTTCTCCTGGGTAATGGAATATGGCAATAAAGGCTAGGAAATTAACATGGACACATTATCACCACCTCATCCTCAGACCCCTTTCAAGTTCTGCCCATGAGCCCACTCTTTCTGGCAAAAGAAGACACTCTAGGTTCACCCATTGCAGTTAGTGGTCGTTTCTATTTAGTTTCCTTCAACATAAAGCGATTTTCTGGCCTTTCTTGACTTTCATGACTTTGATACTTCTAAAGACTACAGGTCAGTTCTGTGAGGGTTTCTTGTTATTGTTGCTTTTTAGGGTACCGCTCATGTGGATTTGTCTGATGTTTCTTCAGGATTAGAATCAGTGCTATATCCTCAACTGGAGTATCATGAATGGTGGGCCAGGTTCTCATTGCAATCTGTTAGTTGACACATAATTTCAATTAGACCCATTAATGGTGACTTTCACTTTGATAATTTGATTCATGTGACCTCTGCTCAGCTTCTCTGCTGGCAGTGACTTTTTATTTCTTTTGAATTGATAAGTATCTTGTGTGGAGGCACTTAGAGACAGTGGAAATATTACATCCTCAATTTATTCATTTCTTTATAACATTACGGGCAAATGAATACATCCTATCATATTTAGGAGATTATCATCTGTACTAATGGGTGATGTTCAGATTTTCCCAGATTTGGTTAGTGGGAGTCTCTTTAAGCTGTATTCAGTGTCCTTTTGACATGGACCTTATCAATTATTTGAGTGAATTCTTTTTCGGGTACAACTAAATATTCTGAGTCTTCTTTGGTTTTTCCTGCCTCAGTCCTATAATCAGCCATTTTGCGAAGAAGACTTGATTTCCTTGAGAGGAGAATTGTGTCTGGAAGCAAAGCCCTGGACACAAAATGTGCTCACTGTTGCTGACGTGTTTCTGTGCTCAGACACCCCTGGTGGGTATCCAGGGAATATATGCACTTGTATATGGTCATATGTATTTAAACTTGTATTTATTCATATGTTCAACCATGTATAGTCCATTTATCTTAAAACATAACACCAGTACCTCCAATTCCATTCCATCACCTTAGAACTCATACCCATGTACTTTCTCTGTCTGTAACACTTTTCTCCAATGGCAAGAAGCCTGAATCTTTTTTTTAAATTATACTCACTTAATTAATTAATCTCCCCAAACCTCTGTCACCTACAAATACCCCTTGCAAATACTCTCGTCACCCAGTTAACTCTTCAACACTTCATGGAAGGAAATCCCTTATACGATGTCTTCCTCATCATCTCATTTGGGGCCACAACACCCTAAGGCACCCACCCTCCCAATGTGCAGGAACCCCTTCATCTTTCTGGGATTTTCACATCCTAGTCTGGTCATGCCATGATCACAATGTTGTCTCCACCTCGCAAGGACATGCTATTTATTCCATTTGGACCTAAAACCTTAATGCTGCATGCTGGCTTCTCCCCACCCACCATGAGGGTAAGTTCATTCTGCTTGGTCTCTAACACCCCCTGCTGGGCCGTCGTCATCTCTACTCCATGGATGTCCAAGCCCTGACAGGTAGTCCTGGGCTTAATTCCCTCCCCTTCCACTGCCACATTGCCCACTTGCTTGGTCACATCTGAGTGAACTGAAATGACCAGAAAAGAAGAAGGCAAGGGAAAGGACAAGGAGGGACAAGATGAGAAAAGGGAGAAAGAGAAGGAAAAACTATATTTTGTCTTAAATTTGTATTATTATTAATAGTAACCTACTGTTCTCTCTTCTGATATAAAAATATAATCTTAGACAACAATCTGTTATTTGTCATTATGTCTCAGTGTGAACTCAAATCATCTCACAGAGTTAATCTCATTTTCTGCTTCAAGCAACATTATGAGGTAGGTTTTTTTTTTTTGATGAAAAATGTAAAAACTGGGGTTTAAAAAGCATAAGTATCCTTCCCAGTGTCATATGTCTACTAATAGCATGTGACACAATGAGAGTTTAGTCTCATTGAGAGAATGAAAGAAACCCTACACTTCCACCCCACAAGAAAGGCATTCGTTGGTCCCAGTCTGTAAGGGACAGGGACAGAGGCAGGGAAGGGTGTTGTCACAAGAGTAGGACTCTCCCCCAGTCACTTAGAACATAACTGGAAACACCACTTGCTTCCAAGGGAGAATCAGAAACATGCCCCACTCCTTTTAATGTTCTGACTCTTTGAAGCCAAGAAACATGCTTCCTATCTCCCTGAAGTCAAATCCACGATTGAAGAGTTGTGAATTGCACCAACTACAACTTGGGAACCTGCATTTCAGAGAAGTCTCTACAGCCATGTGGTTCTGGGATCTTGGGAGAATGGGCACCTGTGACCGTCTTTTGTGAACAATAAGATAGGATTATGTATTCAAAGCCAAGTAGACATTCAGAAACGATAGTTTTAATTGTTATTATGAGCTATGTAAATGAACCCTGTCTCTTTAAGCTGGGACATGGTGTCATAATAGATGGATGTCCTACAGTGTCGCAAGATGATTTAGCACATGAGCCTGGGAGTCAGGATTGAGTTCAAACCTCGGTTTCATGAGGTGATATCTACATGATCTTGGCCTCATTCCACAACCCATTCAATCCCCTTTTTTTTTTGCTTAGAAAATAGAGTTCATAGTAATTCTCGAATTACAGGGTTTGCAGAATGGTAAATTGTGCTTGACACATTATAAGCACATGGATTATAATAAATCATACCACTTATTATGTTTAATATACTTTAAGTAAAAATTCTGCATCTTTAATCTATTTTTAGTTTGAATTAGAAAATCTACTGATTCATGGATCTTACAGTGACCAGACTCAGAAATCCTGGAAAGTCATCACATTGTGCCTATCAATGATTGTGAATCCTCATAAACCCACATAAAGCCACACCATGTTTGAAGTTTTCTAACATAAAGGAAAATAATGATAAAGGTTGAGAGCGGGCACAGGGATCTGGTTGGCCTGTATAAACAGCCCCTTGGGTGCGTTCCCCAGAGGAAGGAGAATTCTTCTCTGATTTATCCTTCTCTCTACAACCCTCTAACCTTGAAATAAAACAATCCATAAACACATTAACAAAGAGGTTAGGCTCATGCCTAAGAGATTCAATGCTTCATTTTTCTCAAACCCTACATAAAGGGTATGGATTTTGCTAAAAAGATTGTGTGTGGACTGTTAAAGTATCCTGTAAGCTTTGGATTAGTAAAGAAGCATGCTCAGAGGGAAGGAAAAAAAGAGAGAGAGGAGAACTTGAGTCCTACAAGCTGACTTTGTGAAAATGACACCAAAACTGTATCAAAGAGAATGCATTCTTGATGACTAGAGCACATTTTAACGTGAAAACATTCAAATGGAATTTAAACTCATACTTTGAGAGCTCTCTTCTTTTAGAAGAACAAATTATATATTTATTGATCTGTCATGTACTTTCAATAAACAACTAACATTTATTGAAAACCTGCTGTGTCTTTAGGAGCCTGAGTGGGTGGTGACAATATTACACAAATACTGTATGATATCACTTATATGTGAAATCTGAAATGGTCAAACTCATAGAAACAAGGAGGAAAATGGTTACCAGGGGATGAGGTGTGGGGGAATGAGGGATGTTTAAGGGTATACACTAGCACCACGTAGTAAATCCTAGAGATCAAATGCATAATATAGTGACTATGGAAACGATATTGTAGTACAATCATCAAACTTGCTGAGAGAAGAGACCAGAATTATTTCAACAAAAAATAAATGATGATTTTGTGATATGATGAAGGTGTTCTCAAATTAGAGGGTGACTATCATATTACAATATATAAATGTAGCAAATCTACATGTTGTGCACCTTAAATTAACACAAGGTTATATACTTCAGAAAAAAATCAAGGATAGATCGTTCCGAGGGGTAGACTTGAAGATGCAGCAGAAAGCAATGAATACATAAGACATGACAAAAATAACAAAATCAAATTAATAAATACTATAATTTATAGCGGGTATTATGCTAGTCCTGCACTCAGAACTGTGATAGGGATGGGTATGCTTGGTCCCATTATGCCTTCATCTGTTGTCTTTCTGGCTCAGCATTTGGAGTCACCATCCTCCTAATCATCCCAGCAAAAACCTTGGGCATCATTCTAGCCCCCTCTTTTCACTGATCCTAAAGCATTAATCATCAAATCCTACTAAAAATCACTCTTAAATATATTTACAGTTGGGGCGCCTGGGTGGCTCAGTCAGATGAGCCTTCAACTCCTGATCTTGGCTCAAGTCATGATCTCACAAATGTGGAGTCTGCCTGGAGTTCTCTCTTTCCCTCTCTCTCTGCTTCTGCCTGTGTGCACTCACTCTCTCTCTGTCTCTCCCTCTCTCCCTCTCTCTCTCTCTCTCTCTCAAAATATACTTAAAAATTATTTTAAAATATCATTCCAGTTAATAAAATTCTCTCCATCTTCATTGTCACTGTCTTACTTATGGCTTCTACCAACTTTTACAATAACATAATAACTGATTTCTGATTCATAGGGTCTCAATTATTTGCCTCTCCTCATATCCACACCTTTACCGTGGCCTCCTGGTGACCTGAATGTATTTCTTCCCTTCTGACATTGTTTTTTCTCCACGGAACTTGCTTTCACTCATGCAATATGGTAGGAAGTATCATTTAAGCTATGTGTCCAGCTTGAAGCCTGGAGCCTGCTTCAGATTCT
>PJEM01008007.1:0-65658 GCA_004023845.1 Helogale parvula | reverse complement strand
GTGCCGCTATGAACATTGGGGTACACATGCTCCTGTGCATTGGCACTTCTGTATCGTTTGAGTAAATCCCTAGCAGTACTATTGCTGGGTCATAGGGGAGTTCTACTGATAGTTTTTTGAGGACCCTCCATACTGTTTTCCAGAGCGGCCACACCAGTTTACATTGCCACCAACAGTGTAGGAGGGTGCCCATCTCTCCACACCCTCGCCAGCATCTATAGTCTCTTGATTTGTTCATTTTAGCCACTCTGACTGGTGTGAGGTGGTATCTTAGTGTGATTTTGATTTGTATTTCCCTGATGATGAGTGATGCTGAGCATAATTTCATGTGCGTGTTGGCCATCTGGATGTCCTCTTTGGAGAAGTGTCTGTTCAGATCTTCTGCCCATTTCTTCACTGGGTTAAGTTATTTTGGGTATGGAGTTTAGTGAGTTCCTTGTAGATTTTGGATACTAGCCCTTTCTCTGATATTCCATTTGCCACTATCTTTTCCCATTCTGTCGGTTGCTTATTAGTTTTTTTATTGTTTCCTTTGCAGTGCAGAAGCTTTTTATCTTGATGAGGTCCCAATAGTTCATTTTGGTTCTTGATTCCCTTGCCTTTGCGAATGTGTCAAGGAAGAAACTGCTGCAATTGAGGTCAAGGAGGCTGTTTCCTGCTTTCTCCTCTAGGGTTTTTATGGTTTCCTGTCTGACATTCAGGTGAATGGCTGTTTATTTTTGAGAGACAGAGAGCATGCACATGTGTGTGAGCAAGCAGGAGAGGGACAGAGAGAGGAAGATAGAGGATCTGAAGGGGAGTCTGTGCTGACGGTAAGGAGTCCGATGCAGGGCTTGTACTCATTAACTATGAGATCATGATCTGAGCCGAAGTTGGACACTTAACCAATGGAGCCACGAGGCATGCCATAATTTATATCATTCTAACTCATTAAAACAAATTTAACTGGCCACATGTAGTGTGTGTCGCCCATATTGGACCATGCAGCCTTGGGAAATCTCATGAAGTTCCCCTTGCCCTCTAGCATTTCTGTTATCTCAATGACATGAACATGCCCAGCTTGTCTGCTGCTCTAAAAAGAATGAGAGACGCATGGAGCAGAGTAACTCCTGCTGAGCCCACTGAGCTGTCTTCCAGTGGACCTCAAGCTACATTAAAGAAAATGTATTATTGTTTTAAGCCACTAAGCTTGGGGTGATTTGTCATGCAGCAAATCTAACTGATACACCTGACCGAGATTGTTGCTTACGCCTCACCGCTTCTATATACTGGAAACAATGTTTTTGTTTGTTCGTTTGTTTGTTTGTTTTGTTTATTTTTAAATGTCAGATCTAGTCTTACCACTCTACTACTGAATACCTTTCAAGAGCTTCATGCTACCCTCATAATAAAATGTAAACTTCCTTTTATTTTAATGTTTACTTTTGAGAAAGAGAGAGAGAGAGAGAGAGAGAGAGAGAATGAGAGAATGAGCAGGGGAGGGGCAGAGAGAGAGGGAGACAGAATCTGAAGCAGGTTCCAGGCTCTGAACCACAAGTACAGAGCCCAATGCGGGCAAGTGGCCACGCAAGATCATGACTTGAGCCAAAGTCAGAGGCTTAACAAGGTGTCACTAAAATGTACGCTTTTTAAGGCTCTTTATTATCCTTTCTATACTTCTTTCAGTAGCCATATACTTTATCTTTCATCTTAAAAGGCAACACTCACTACCTTCTATATCTAAGTTTACACCACTTAAGTGCACTCACTTAACTCCCTCTCAGCTTGAACTTGTTTATCTTTGGAAAACTTTGACTGACTCACCCTCCCCCCTCCTTGGGGATGCAGCTTCCTCTCTTTCTGATTCTATGGCACCATGCGATCACCCTTCATCTTGTGGGACACCTGGGTGGCTCAGTCGGTTAAGCATCTGATTTCAACTCAGGTCATGATCTCATGGTTCGTGGGCTCAAGCCCCATGTTGGGCTCTGTGCTGACAGCTCAGAGCCTGGATCCTGCTTCAGATTCTGTGTCTCCCTCTCTCTGCCCCTTCCCTGCTTGGACTCTCTCTCTGTCCCTCAACAATAAATAAATGTTAAAAAAATTAGAAATTGTCATCTTCTGCATTACAATACATGCATTTCACCTGTTTCTCTTTCCCAGTATGTAATTAATTTCTGGGGATGCAGTGGGAAATGGTGAAGGTGCTAATTACTATTCTAGAAGAGTATCTAGGACACAACAAGCGCATAGTAAGTGAACTTTGGATAAATGAACCACATGTAAGTATTAAACGTATGGCTGGAGCACCTGGGTAGCTCAGTTGGTTAAGTGTCTGACTTCAGCTCAGGTCATGATCTCATGGTCTGTGAGTTCAAGCCCCGGTGGGACTCTGTGTTGACAGCTTAGAGCCTGGATCCTGCTTTAGATTCTGTGTCTCCCCCTTTCTCTCTAGGCTTTCCCCTACTCTTTCTCTCTCCAAAAACAAACAAAAAAAATAAAAAATAATAAAATTATGGCTTAATCCTAGTAATTGAAACTTTGAGGTTAATATCTCTTCTAAATTGCAATTGTTTAAATCATGCCAGACTCAAGGACAAGCTTGCAAGAAGACATAGAGTTTTAAACTATCACATGTGATACAAATGAAAAGCTGTATTTATTATTAGACGTGCCATACATATACTGTGTCTGGCACAGACTAACTCAATACGGTGCAGAAGGAATTTGAGTTTGGGAACCAGAGCAACTGGAGTTTCCTCCGGACCTCACTAATTATGTGTCCTCAGCTATATTTTAAAATTAATTTGAACCCTTGTTTCTTTATTTGAAATGTGCACTTTAATTTCTCCCTCGGAGCCTCAGTGTGAGGAAAACTAGAAAATGCAAAATAAATTCCTTGGCTCTGTGCATGACAAATCTCAGGTGATCAAGACATTTATGTTTGCTGACTTTCTTTTTTTGGCAGTGGTGAAGAGAATTTGGGGTTTTTGTCTATCTTATTTGTGTGCTCTTCTCCCTGAAATCACTTGTCTGCTTCTGCTCAATTTTTTATTTTCACTCAGAGCCAGTGTTAAATATTTGGCCACAAATATTTGGACCTGCTAATAAATCAAATACCATTGTTGGAAGGAGGCAAAGATTTCTGCAAAATGTCCCACCTGTTTTGCCCTCAATGATTTTCTATCCCCTCCCCCCTGCCCCCATTCACTCCCTCAATGTGACATTCCCTCAATCCTCTCTCTTCTGCCCACAGATTCTCAAATAAAGTGTATGGTTTTAGCAAATAGAATTCTAACCTTATAGTATAAATATTGTTGTTTTTAGTGTTTTCAGTCACAGGGTGTTTAGTTTTGATAGTATTTTTTAAATAAGCATAAGTTTTGCTGTCTAAACACCTGGGCATGATTTCTGACTCTGATACATTCATTGGGTTGAAAAAAATTTTAATGGTTATTTACTTTTGAGAGAGAGAGAGAGCACTCACTCACAGAAGCAGGACGGGGCAGAGAGAGAGGGGGACAAAGGATCTGAAGTGGACTCTGCACTGACAGCAGAGACCCCAAAGTGGGGCTGGAACTCACAAACCCCAAGATCATTACCTGAGCCGAAGTTGGACCCTTAACCAGCTGAGCCACCCAGGAGCCCCTCATTGGGTCAATTTGTAACGCTCAACATTTGAGCTTCTGTTTTTTCATCTGCTACGATAAGAATAATACTGTCTAAGCCAGAAGTTGCTCTGCTAACTAAATGAGAGGGCATTCATGACGATACCTTACCTGGTTGACCATATGTATGAGTGGAATCTTAACAATAACGTGCTTCATTGTGAGCAAATAAACTATTTGGGTTTACATTGAATTTGATTTAAATAGACATTCAAACAACTGAAGAGAGAGTGAGTGAGATTCACTTTAGAGGGAAAATTGCTCCAGTTCTGTAAGCCATAATGTCTCCTTGGCCAGTAGCTTACATCCCAGCTGTGCACCACGTGATAACCACAGGTCTAGTTTCATTATCTGAGCCTTGATATTTTGGAAAGATGTGACTCATCAGTGTTCTCCATTAAACATTTTCCATGGAATCTAAAAGTCTGACTCAACTCTCACAACCCATAAGGAGATAAGTAGCCTCCAAGAAATGACCAGAAGAAAACACTTTATCCCTTCTTATTTCCCAGTATGATGTGGATTTGCAAAGACAGATGCTTATGCATTTACAGATATTGATTCAAATCAATGCCCCAAATGTCCATACCTTCTTTCCCACTTGTGCACTGATACATCCAGACTTTGTTGCTTCTTCAAACAATGGGTTTGAAAGCTCATGGACAGCTTTGGGAGGGCTTCTAAATTCTGACCCTCTCCAGCATCACAGAGCAGACTTCTCATTGAAAGTGAGATTCTCTTGCACTTGCACTGCTAGCCTCATCTCAGAATTCCTTGCCCTCCTCTATCTATTCTCCATGGCACCAGAGCTGCCCTGGGCCCTTATGTATAATGTTGTCCATGCTCCGTTTCCAATTTCTGATCTTGTATCTATCGCAGTTTGACCCTTGGCTCCTCGGTGACAAAACTGGAAGGAATTTGGGAAGAAACAATATTGGGATAAATGTTCAGCGTCTAAATGTATATTATCTTTGCAACACGCCAATTCTTTCACTAGTAAGGAGCAGAGAACTAGAAATACAAACCCCTGGGCCTGGCCTTGATTCCTCTCTTACCTAGCTGTCGGGCATTGCATCAGCCGGGCCAGCTCATGACCTGTCCATAATGAAGGGTACGAAATCACCCTCTCTCATTTTTTCCAGGATCAACTATGATTAACTGGATACATTAAGCATGTGTTTTTTAATGCATGATTAATAGATGAAATATTGTATTACCTTTTATGAATTTAGGTATAATTCTTACCAACTAGTTAATTGATTTTGAAATAGAATTAATTTAGATGTTTAATAAGAAAGCAAATATAAAGTCCTGTTCTGAAAGCTTATGTCTCTCTAATACCCTCTTCCTCTCCACCTCCATTCCTTCTTTCTTCCTCAAATACTTTAGCAAACAGACTTGTGTTATAAGGCATGTGGCTGACAGTGCAGAGCCTGCTTGGGATTCTCTCTCTGTACTTCTCCTTCTGCCTCTCCTCACCTCAAAAATAAATAAATGACCTTTTAAAAAAGACTGCATGATGTTTGGAACACCTGCGTGGGTCAGTCAGCTAAGCATCAGACTTCAGCTCAGGTCACGATCTCAGGACTCCTGAGTTCGAGCCCTGCATCAGTCCCTCAGCTGTCAGTGCAAAGCCCACTTTGGATCCTTTGTACGTTTCTGTCTCTGCTCCTCACCACTAGCTTTCTTTCTCTCTCTTCCTCTCTCACTCTTGCTCTCTCTCCTTCTCTCTCAAAAAATAAACAAAAATTTAAACAAAGAAGACCGGCTTGTTCACTAGGATCCTGTCTGTCTGTCTGTCTGTTTGTAGGATCCTCTTCCATTATCTTTCCCAGGACACTCATGCATTGTAGCCAACCCAGCTATCTAGCAGATGACTTTTTGCTTTGCTGTCTCCCCCTTTCCTCTCTCAGCCTCGGAGAGAAGCACCAGGAGCCTGGTCCCATAATATTGTCTTCACTCCATAACCTAGACCCAAAACCCCCTAGAGAATGAGTTTACTTTTGAAACCCTCTGCTCTCATGCTGTAGGAAGCAGTTTGTTTTTAAACCATGGGACGATTTTCAACTAAAGGATACTTTACGCAGTAATAGCATCCTTCATGGAGTCCTTTGTCCTCAGCCACGAAAGTTTAACAATGTCGTCACCAAATATGAACACATTAAATTTCTACGCCATGTTTTTTTGTTGCTTCTCTTCCTTCTGCTCAGAACGACCTCCTTCCCTTCTTCTAACCCCTTTTTCTGAAATAATATGTTTTATCTATGTGCCCCAATAGGAAGTTCCACAAGGAGCAGGAAGAGAAAGATTCTCAATTGCTGATTGCACTCCGAGTTCTTAGCACTTTGCTTGATGGATTTCAAAGGCCCGATGAACAGAAGGTGTGCTAAAATTAACAAAAGTGAAGAATGCATGTTGTTCACACATCAGTCTTCCCTCTTAGACTCTGGAAACCCCTCTGAAGGCTGTGGCCCCATCACCCCCTGGCACATCTTGTAGGCTTAGCATAATGCCTGTCCCAAAAAGGATTTTGATGTATATTTTATGAATGGATGGATGAATGCACACATAAAGAAAATTTGGTATTTACTCCCAAAGCTAAAAAGCCACAAAGAGTGGAAGCATGTCAATAGCAGCTACCCCATGAGTCATTTTCCCCACTACCTCATGAGGTCTAATAAAGATGAGTTTGGGGATAGCAGTCAAAAGACGTAGTAGGTATGACTTTTGCAGGTGACTTTCTACTAAACAGTTCACTCTGTTTCCCTTTATAGCCTCCCTCTCCCTGTGAAGACAGTGCTCTATATTCTTTGAAGATATTAATATTTCCTTGAAACATGCAATCTCTGACCTTCTCATAAAAGGAAAAAAATGTCTTTTCTAGGACAAATATTTGATAGCTTGTTTGGATTACAATTGAAGCTTAAGAAAGTTCTGAACAAAAATTTTACTGAGGACAGGGGGTCGTTTTCCTAGTCAAGCAGTGAATTGGGTCTATCATTTTCCTCAAATATTTTGCTCAATGAGAAAATATAAGCTTAGCTGGGTAAATTCCACCCTGGAAAGTAGTAAAGGATTTTTTGGAGTTATTTAAAGAAGACCTGGCTCATTCATGTCTGTCCAGTTCATCATCCACTTCTATTTTCATATATAGTATGCTGTGTTCTTCTTCAGAGCTAACATATAACCTCCGACATTCAACAAATGAGTGTGTTGGCTTTAAAATGTATATATACACTATATATATATATATATATATATATATATATATATATATATATATCCATAAACATATACACACATGCATTCACTTAAGATTATAAATTGGTGTCAAATACCATAGGATGTATGCAAACTTGCAGTGAACTTATTGCGATCCTAGTTATTTCATTGAGTTACTAATGTGCCACAAATTGAGATTAAAGTGAATTTAGGTGAAGCAAGTTACTTCTAAAATAGCCAAGTGAAATTCAAAAGGCCAACCCACTCCACTATCAAAGTAATTGTTTTATTTTTAAAGTTTATTCACTTTTTGAAAGAGAGTGAGTGACAGAGAGAGAGAATGAGAAGGGGAGGGGCAGAGAGAAAAAGGAAGAGAGAGAATCCAAAGCAGACTTGGCACTGTCAGAGCAGAGCCCAACAAGGGCCTCGATCTCACAAACTGTGAGATCATGACCTGAGCCGAGATCAAGAGTAAGATGCTAGGCCGACTGAGCCACCCAGGTACCCCAGGCATTGTTTATTTTAATGACATGTATGAACTTCCTCTTCAGTAAACATGTAAAAAAATAACAAAAATAAGTAATGAAAAAAATAAATATTTTAAGAGTTTTTATTGTATTGGCAAATCTGTCTTCCTGCGCATGCCTTACTGACATTCTAAACAAATCATTCCTTTGCCCATAGCTATGCAAAAGAAATAAAAAATAAAACAAATGGATTAAAGGAAACAGCAATGATACAAAAATCACTTTCAGTCAAAGGTAGAATGTATGATAAATAAAAAGGTTAATCACATAAAAATATTATCATTGCCCTTCCACTTTACTTTTCGAGTTTCTACCTATAAATTAAGTCCTTCCCAAGTGTGAACTGTTCCTGCAAATGTTTCTGCTCACTTGGTGATGTTGATGTTATTTTCAATCTTTTTTTTTTTTTCAATTCTGTAAGTGTTGGTTTTCATTCTTTAAGTGAAATAGGATTGATGCAGGAGGCTGTAGGCCGGAACGGATGGGGGAGTGATTGGTTAACAGCAGAGAAGACAGGATCAGACTCTTGTCCCTTAAATACCTCCCCACCCTCTCTGTACCTCACAGGCCTCCTGGGAACCCTCCCGAGACACCTGGGAACACACAGAGCACAAAATAAATAGCCTACTTGGGTAACCTACTTACAACTGGGTTTACTTTTCTCAAGCTCCTGTGTATTCATCACACGTCATCATCTAGTTCCTAATTTTAGTAACGCTTTTTGTATCCAAGTCTGTCTCTCCTGGTGGAGAAAGGAGAATTCCTATGTGGTTAATTTTCATTTTCTAACCATACAATGCAAAGTCAACAAAATATGCTACTTTATATAGAAGGTCAAACAATATTTGCTTGCTAGTTAAAACTAGTGTTAATGAGAAACCGCCATATTGAACAGATCTCTTCATGGAGGGGCTTGCATTTAACATTTTATATGGACGGTTAATTCCTTAAACAAAGGAAATGCACTTGACTGACATAAGACAGCTATGCTTTAGGAAGGTATGAAACAAAAAAGATCTTTAAAAAGGTAAAATAAATGGGAAAGAAAGAGTAAGATTAATAGAGCTCTTTTTTTCTCCTAATCCATATGCTTATTAGTAGAGGTTGTTAGGCTAAATATCTCCAAATGAAAGTTGTATATGGTATATATTCAACAGTATGAATTCCTTTCTTCCTAAGATTATTGATCTATAGCAGAGCAAATGATAATCTCTCTACTCCCTACAGCAGAGTGGCTTTGAGGTCAAGATGGTAACACCATTGAAAGCTCTCTATAAATGGAAAGACTGTATGATGTAAAACATTATTAACTTTAATTTAAATAACTCAACTCTTACAGGTTCATACAATATAACACGTGAAGAATTAAAACTTTTTGCAGAACGTATCCCCTACCACAGGATCAATCTTCTAGAGAGAGATTTTTATTGTAAAGATAACATATGCTACTGTGATTATTTAGGCAACGAGATTACTAGGTCTCAGAAATCAAGGGGGGAAAAGTCACCCTATGAAATCAATCTATGATAAATAAGTGTAAATAAGTTGAGAGAAGCAACTATAATAATCACCAAATACATACTAACTTGAATTAAATGGCTAATAAATCAAAATAAGGAGATTAATTACAATCAATGTAGGCAAGTATATCCTCAGCTTAACTTTAACTTAATGAAAATAAAGTGTTATTGCTTTAATGGATTAAACTGTAAATTATTTGGTACATGGTCACTGAGGGTAAAATACAGTTAGATAAATAGAAATGGGTTCTATTTTCCTTGGCATGTAGAAAAGGTAGTCTCATTTCTGATTGCCTGTCTGGTTTGCTAAACAAAAGTAATCCTAGGTGATAGAAGGATAGACATTCAATCCATAAAACCTTGAAGAAAACACCTTAAATATACCCTTACTTATGCATCTATAAAACTGGGATAAGCATTTCTTAATCCATTTCATAGGATCCCTGCTATAAATATACAAAGATGCAACAGACTATAAAGAATTAATCATCTGAAACTCCTATCCCAGTCGGCAACATGTTAATGTACTCAACAAATGCTGTTGTGTTTGTTGCTATTATTATTATTATCACTGTTTTATTCTGTGTGTGTCCTATTATGATCTGCCTTCAATTTTCTTCTCCAGTTATTTCAATCTGTGTATTCAGAGACCAGTGATATAATACTGGACATGCCTGATGCTTCAGAGTCTCAGGAGATTTTCTCATTATGTGTATATACATATTACATATAATGTATATATGTGTACGTATATGTATATGTATGTGTGTGTATATATATATATGTCAAATGCTCAAATTCTGTGTTTAAGGCATCAGTCAAATTCTAGGTCTTTTATAGGGACTTTTATTAACTACTCCATCTAGAAAGAATTACTTCCTCCTTTAAGCTTTTGTACACCCTTTTTAGCACCCCTTTTTAATTTTTTCTCATGTGAAGAGGAAGTTGATGGTGTTAAAAGTAACACAGACCTGTCTTTACAACTTGGCTTTATCATATACCACTTCTATTTTTCCATCCATGCAAAGGTGGCCCACATATGTGCCTCACTGTTAGATGGTGTCACATATGCGAGGTGTCTGGAACATATTCGCATACTGATTTGAGAAACTTCCCCAGTAAGAAAGGCCAAATATAATATCATTCATCCATGTGTGTTTCCCTGTTATATTTGCTAATTTTCACCTCAATTCTTTTGCCCCAAATCAAAAATATCATAAAAAATCTCATCTACATTATCTTTTCATAGCCCCTACCAGGGACCAAAGTTAGTAAATGAGATGAATCCGAGATGTCTTCAAGGTATTACTTTGTGTAAAATATAATAATAGTTATTAATTTAGTATTAATGGTATACTAGACATTCAATTAAGTGCTTCAGATACATGACATTAGTTGTATTAGCAATCTTATGGATATATTATTCTTTACATAATTAGCAGATAAGGAAATTGAGATTTGAAAGGATTCATGCCTTGGACCGAGCCTACACTTCTTGCAAATATTTACATACAGGAGATGTGATAAGAGAAAAATTATTTTGATTACTATGATACAGAGAATTCATATGTTGTTTAAAAAATATCTCTTGGTTTCCCATTTTTGATAACTGAGGGCATTTTCTTTTTCCTCATTGTGCATGATCCAAAAATTTCTGATTGGCCATTAAATATGCTTTATTTACATACCTCCCAAAGGGTAATGTGAAATCCATAAAATATGCTTCATTTAATAATTAGATTAATTTGCCAGCAGTAAGAGTGTGTGTGTCAATTGGAACTAACCAATAGCTTGTGAATTTGTGTGCTATGAACCTCTTTAAGAATCTACATGATGAAGGCAAAGGTTAGATCTTGATGGATCTTGATGGATCTCTCTCTCTGTCTCTCTTGCTCTCGCTCTCACTCTGTCTGAAAGGCAATTGGAAGCAACTTAAGAATTTTAACTTTGAGTGTTACTAAAAGTTAATCAGGGGGCTCCTGAGTGGCTCAGTCAATTAAGCGGCTGACTTCAGCTCAGGTCATGATCTCACGGTTCATGGGTTTGAGCCCCAAGGAGCATTCTGTGCTGAAAGCTCAGAGTTCAGTACCTGCTTCAGATTCTGTGTCTCCCTCTCTCTCTGCTCCTTCCCTGCTTGTACTCTGTCTCTCAAATGTTAAAAAAAAGTTTATCAGAACTGAAAGTTTGAACATAGAAGTTCCATAATCTTTGTTGTAGTGTAAATAAGGATTAGTTCTTCAAACTATTTTTATCTTACTATGTCATTGTACTAACATTTATTGAAAAATTGCTATGCCACAGGTGTTTTATGTATATCTTATTTAACTTTCTCACCAATACTGTGAAATAGTCATCATTATTTCCCTTTATAGATAAGGAAACAATCTCATTTATGGTTGAATCAACCAACCATCCTTGTTCTGCCATCTTTGATCTACAACTTAGTGAAGACTGGATTGCTTTTGAGAGTCTCCAACATGGTGGAAATCATCCCAGCTGTAAAGCTTGAAAACTGAAATAAGGCAGGCATTTTTCCCTTAAAATTGGTTTGGCAATCATAGACTCCTCCTTCTCTGTCCAGGTCCTCTATTACTTAAAGAACTTAATGAAAATATCTTCATTTGAGTGTGACCTAGTAGATTTTAGTCTTAGTTCATTAGGTAGCAATAATCTTCTTATTTACCTTAATGTTAACATATTCCTCTAGAGCAGGGGCACCTTGAAAAGAAGATTAAATGTTGCCTTCATGAATGAAAAAGAATTGCATTTGGGAAAGGTTCTGTTTTGACTCCATATGCTTGATCCTTAACAGATCTGCTTTGTTAAGGAAGAATAATCACAATGACTGTGGATGCAAAGGCATTAGTCTCAGGATCGCATTTTTATGCATTAAGCATCTGGACTATGACAGAGTAAATCTTCAAACAATAATTGTTCCAGCAAATTAGGCTGTGTGGTTACATGAAAAGGGCGCTGGACATTGGCCTTAATCTTGGAATTGCCACGAACTACTTGTGGGACCTTGAGAGAGTTATTCCAATCATTAGTTCTCTCATTTGCAAAATGAAGAGGGTGGATTTGATACTCACTGAGCGTCTTTGTGGCCATGTGTCTAATGCTTTATTTAGTGACTATTCCAAAGTAACAAGTATCACTAGCATCTAGTCATCATGCCCTAAGATATTTAGAATCACTGCATCATTTATTAAAATTACTATGTTAATCCTAGTGGAATCCTGGAAACCTATTTTTATTTGATTAACAGTAATTGATTTAAAAATATAGTTCTGTATAAGCCCATTACTTCTTAGAGATGCTTCCTTTAGAGAGTTTTTGCGTTTAATCAGAAACATTAACAGACAGCAAGCTCTGAGAAGGGAGGCCACTGTTTGATGAATATTTATAACCCCAGATGACTTTGGTAATGTCTAACTCATCAATCACTCTGTTTTATATCTTTAAAATAGTCTTAGTATAACTGAAACAATCATATTGAGAAATGTGTTTAATAAAAAAGAAAGAAAAGCATTTCAACCTTCTGCACTTGGGAGAGACTCAGAAAATACTCTTTCTTCTCTGTTGTCCATTTTTAACTACCTCTTTTAGGATTTTTTTGGTCCCCATTTCCTATTGGTATTGGCTCTTTTTTGGTGTCTAACCCAATTTGTATGTGGAAATACATTTTAGACTGGGCATCTTTGCTTTGACATGGTATGATGCCCTTTAGTATGTGTCTTCTGCTAATGGCTTCTAGATGGCAGGTTTTGCATTTGTGGCAGACAGTGGTCACTTTACACTTCTTTTCCTGTTCTCTATAATCTCACTGAAATGGGATGTGGAGTGCCTGAGTGGTTGGTTAAGTGTCTGACTCTTGGTTTTGGCTCAGGTCATGGTTTCATGGTTTGTGAGATCAAGCCCCGTGCCTGGCTCTGTGCTGACAGTATGGAGCCTACTTGGTACTCTCTCTCTCCTTTTCTCTCTGCCTCTCTCTCTCTCTCTTTCTCTCTCTCTCTCCTTGTCTCAAGAGAAAATGAATAAACTTTAAAAAATGAAATGGGATTTCAAGGAAAAAATAAAAAATAAAATCTCAAAGAAAACAAAACAGGATAATAAAGATAGAAAATTATTAGGGATTAGGAATGTGGAGATTGAGAGAGGAAAATTATCAATCATCATCAAAGTCTCTTTAAGGAGGAGAAACTTGTGCTAAGACCTCAGTGATAAGAAGTATTCACTTTTAGAAAATCTAGGGGCAAAAGACTCCAGGGAGAGGGAAGAGTGAAGATGGAGGTACAGAGGAAAGCATGTGCTTGGAACATACGAGAAATAGAAATAAAGCCAGTGCAGCAAACCATAGCAAGAAAGGGGAACATGACTTAACATCAAGTGGTGAGGGCAAAGGTCAGCCCATAGATGCCTTTAAAAGGCCTACAAAGTCTTTAGGTTTTATTATAAGTGTACTGGGAAGTTAAACAATACTGAATCTCAAGATAAAGGCCAAAATGGAGGATTTTGAGTGACTTTGTGTCATTCAAACTTTAGGGCCACAGGATATTATTGCTAGTGGATATCTCACTCCTGCCATAGAATATATAGCTCTTCAGGAATAAATTCAATGTACTGCTTTCACCAAAATAATGAATCCTTCCACTTGTATGAACTTGTGTAAATATGATCTTTGACTCTCGAATATTTCCTTCTTCTCATCTGTGAGCTCTAAAATAAAAATATAAGACAAGTTCTGGTATGAACTTGGAAAGCTAGGTCACCAGTATCGAATCTTTATCCCTTGGCACATGGATGCTTTGGTTATGAGGTTACAGTTCAAGAACATGGAAGACATTAGCTTAGAGACGGAACTGTGGAATAAAAAGACCATGGCCAGAAGATTAACCAAATAGGCATGCACAGATACGAATGCATGGACTCTGGGGAATGTTCCACCAACAGGTGTCTTTGACAGGTTTCAGAGATAGTACCATAGAGAAAGTGCATCCTTTCTTCATATAAAACTGCCATATTTTCTCACCTCACAACTTCAAGAGAACATTGAGTAGGTTTCCATGATCATAGTTTTGATTAACCTTCTGCCCAAACATGTATACTTAAGTTATCTTCCCTACTTGGGTATTTCTTATATTAATTCCTTAAGCTTATGAGGTCCTGTTTGTGGTAAGTTGAATCACAAAGCTCAAAGAGATCCACATCATATTCCCTAGAATGTGTATATATATCACCTTAAATGGTAAAAGGGACTTTGTGGGTGTGATTAAGCATCTTGAGATGCAGAGATTATCCATGTGGGTTCACTATACTCACAAGGCTTCTAATAAGAGGGAGACAAAAGAGCCAGAATGGATGCAGGGGTCAGTAAATAAGACAGATATTTGAAGATGCTATGAAGATAGAGGAAGTGGGTGCAGGGAATGAGATAAAGGGAGCCTCTAGAAGCTAAGGAATGCAAGGGAATGAATTCTTGCCAAGAGTCTCTAGAGGGAACTAGTTTGGTGACACATTAACTTTAGTCCAGTGAGCTGATTTTGATTTTCTGACTTCTGGAAATTTAAGATAATAAATCTGTGTTGTTGAAACCATCGAGTTTATGTTAATTTTCTACAGCAGCAACCGGGAATCAATGTCTCCCATTCCACCTTTTTATACTCTATTCCTACTCCAGTGCTTTTGGGACCACTTATTTGGCAGATGATCTTGCACTACAATTACCACATCACTTTTATTGTGTGCTCATTTTATCATACTTGATTACCAGCTTTAAAGGTTTACTGTATTTTCTTTCTTTCCAGTCTGGCTTGTCAGAGCCGAAGGGATGAGGAGATGGCAAGGGGCTGTGTGACCCATTGAGGTTCTTTGCTCTATGATAGTTGTTTTGAAAACAGTGTCAGAAGGAAGTGAGAGGAAGCTCAGAACTATGAATATGTAGAACTGACTATCATGAGTAGTTGTAAGTCATGGGCCAGTGGGTAAAGAGCCCCCTATTCTCTCTGAGGGCACCTCAGTAACAGGAGATAGGATGCCAGACATGAGTTGAGCTTCTGGAAATCACCAGAAATCACCAGAGAGACAGAAGGAGCATCTAGGAATGTGAACTGGGAAGCTGGATGGTAATCAGAGCCTAGAGGGAAGAGATATAAAGGGAAAAGACTGAGGATCAAGCACTGAAAGGAATTCAATCTGGGGGAATAAAAGTAGAGTCTCTGTGTTAGAATCAAGAATGAAGTCCATTGATATAGAGATGATTGGCATATACATTTTTTTCTTTTTGCATATATTAAAAACACATAAGAGGTTGACTCTGAACAGCATATGGGACAATATTGGACTTCTTAAAACTTAAGTTAATTTCATTATTCTCTGCTGTCTTACTATAGTAATTTAACAGATACCTGCTGGATGAAATGAAATACATGTTATTATAGGTTTGGTGTCAATAAAGTGTGTAATTAATACTATTGAGTCATAGTGAATAATCCTATTATTAGCCAATGCCTGGTTATGCATTAGCAAGCCATGCATGGAGCTATTGACCTCCCCCAAAATAGTGAGGTATTAGCCTAAAAGTACAGCTAAAATAGGTTAAGCCATAGCTGAAATAATTTAGTTTCTGAACCATAATATTTAGATCAAAGAGTGTAATCTTCCATTTCAATCCATTTTTAGTGGAAATGTACGGGTTTGTGGTCAATACCAATTAAAAATAAACACCCTACATAACTTAATCTCTTTCTCAATGGGTCAGGCATTCATTCCGCTGAGTTGTTAGTGCCAGCAATTCAATTAAAGGAAAGGGAGGGAAAAAAAGAACTATGCATTACAATAAACTTTAGTATTTGAAATAGCTTAATAAAATGAACATAATCTCAAAAGTGTTTTCCCCTACAACGTGCAAGTTTTAATTACTCCATTTTGTATTAAAAGAACTTGTTAAAAATGTCTAATTGCCACTTCCAGCTGAATGATGTCCTAGCCTTGCTGGGCCTTGCCTGGCTGTAAAGCACTTTGGGCCTGTATTTATAGGTCTTACAGGAAAGAACTGCAGACGATCAAGAGTGGCAATTAGTCCTGAGTGCCTGGATGTCAGGAGAGGAGAGGAACTCGGGGGCAGGGTTGTCACAGCAGAGGGTGGGTGATTTGCCTATGTTGCTGCTATAAAACAGGAGGCGTTGGGTCAGTGCCCCCTAAAAATACATCTTCCTTCTGTCTTTCAAAAAATCAGGATTAATTAACTAAGAGATATGGAAATCATTCTGATATACACATAAACAAGGGAGGGAAGAATGGCTGATTTTTTAAGTATATTTTCTTTTTCCATGCTTTCATTTCTATTTTTTACTTAACCAAAAAATAGGACAAAGGGTAAATAGAAGTAAATCACCCACAATTTCATGACCCTAATATACCAATGTAATTAAGTTTTCGCATTGTAAGAGTAGATGCCTACTGCCGATAGTCCAGAAAATTGACACCAAAAAGAGGTAAACAATAAATTAATGTTTGTTAATTTATGTTTATTAATGTTTATTAATTAATGTGCACCAAAGATGAAAGCTTGTTCAAGGAAGATAGTTAGTACTTTGAACTGCTTTTGGATTTTTTATGAGCTCCATGAAACCTAACATGATTACATGGTTGAGGCAGTCACTGTCCCAAGAAATTCTGGAAGGCACTACAGTGGGGAGTCAAGGATCAAGAAATAGCTACTGCCTCACAGAGTGGACTCAACAAACCGGCAGGCACGGTCCTCAGGCAGCAAGCCTTTTGCCATCTGCCACCCATGGACAGGGGTACAGGAAGCCCAGCTTCTTCAGGGTGGTTTTTATGTCAGTAAATGCCTGAATTCTTATGGAACAGACCACGCATGCCATTTTCTGACCAATAGGGAAACTAGAGGATGTAGCAGGAAACCAAAGACATCACCTAGCTGTTAACACTAAACAAACTCCACAAGAGAATGAAGCACATGTAAAAGGAGTCTGGGTTTCAGGACCGTCAATGGTGAAATATTAATTCTAAGCACCGTTGGCTGAGTATTCCATGGCCAAGGTTCAGACTTCAGGGTGACAACGGCATGGTCCTATCTGAGTCAGCACACTGCATGTTTTCAATGGTTACAGCTCTCTCTTTCCCCATCAGTGGTGAACTCCATGAAGGCAGGACATTTTGTCTGCTTTGTCCAGTGTAGTGTCCCTAACAGCTAGAACAATGTCTGGAAAGTAATGGCTCTCAATAATAATTTGCTCCATTCATTAATTTGTTCATTCAGCAACTAGTTAATCAATTAGGCCTGTAAATGTAAGTGTGTCATATCAGTAGATACCCCGTGAAATCTTCGAAAGATAAAGAGAGCCAAGTGTGGGGTTGGGGCAACAGGGCCAGCACAGGAGGTGACGTGAGACAACCCAGAGTCTCGGATCCATAGTTGGGTCTGTGTGTGCCATGAACAGAGGTGCTCATGTGATTTCAGCCTCTGCTTCCTCATTCACAGACAAGAGCAAGAGCCACAGTCAGGCAGCTCTGATTCTGTGCCTGGTTCCATTCCTGATATTCTGAGAGTAATGAAACACTTCACATAACCTTTGTTTCCCTCAGATTTTGGTCTGCGCCTGTGTGAAATGTGGACACTAATCATATGCACCTCAACGTGTTATCAGGATTAAATGAGTCCACACATATTGGGAAATTTTCAAAACATGCATTATCTGTTGCATATAGGCACTGAGCAAATTTTAGTTCTTAGTTTGATTAGTAATGCTATATAAAATTAAAAATATTTTTGATTAAAAAATACCGCTTTATGCAGATAGGTCTCCATACAACCCTGTTTTGGAGATGATTATCTTTTTGGTGATTTTCAAAATGAAGAGAAATTTCCATGTAGACAGGAAACATATCTTTCCCCCACATGATTTTATCATTCATTACCAAGAACAATGTCTAGCACATAGGAGGCACTTAATAGATATTTACTGAGAACACAGAAGGTGATAGTTGTTATAAAAATACTTTTAAATAAAGCTCTTATAATGATAGAAGTTTTCTTATTATCATTTCTGGAACATTTTCTTTGTATTTGGAGCCTTTTAAACTAATAGGATTCTCTTTCCTTCACCATGTTCTTAGATGTGGTGTCAGTAATAAGTACATTCATTGCTATTTGGAAGAGGTGTAATGAAAAAGGGAAAAAATAATGTCTTTACATGACACAGTGTAAACAATACATAGTTTTACTCTCAAGATATGCAGTCAATCTAAAACAAACAGGAGGGCAATGAGACAGAAAATGAGGAGGTCCCCTAGTGCAGTTTATTATTTATGCATTTATTCATGTATTCATAGATAGTTAGGGATCATGCTATTCACCAGGTCCTAGGCTATGCACGCTAGCTACAAAGATGAAATAATAATCTCCAAAAGCTTACAGAAATTATAAAGTGATTCAGTGGCATACATAAGCAACTATAAGATAAATGATGTTACAGAGATGGGGGAAAAATGTTTTAGTCTACTGAAAGAAAGGGATGTTAGCAGGAGCACCCACAGGAAGTGATACTTAAGTAGGATTCAAAAAGGAGTACCAAATTTCTAGGTTTTCAGATAGGGTCAGATATCTTATCCAGAGTGAAAAGCACCTGCACAAATTACAAGTGCTGGAAATACCTGCACTATGCATAGTTCAGGATCACTGGAGTGTAAGTCAAGAGGTGAGGACGTGTAAAGTGAGTGATATTTCATCAGTAATAGACAGATTCTGCAGTGTTTTTAGTTGTAAGGAATTTTATTTGCCTATTATAAGGGTTTGTATAAAGGGTGTGTATAAAGAATAAATTTGTTTTGATTTTAAAGTTGTAGATAAGTAGGGGGTACAGGCAATAGCACATACAAAGAAGGAAGTAATGAAGATTAGATATTTCAGAAGGTATAAATCTAATCAATATAATGGCAGTGGGGATGGAGCAGAGTGTATAGGAGGCAGAAATTGTCACACTTGGTGACTAGTTGGATACAGGAAATAGAGCTTGGAATATTGTTCTGTGTTATGAATGAGATTGTCTCTGTGTAAAGATAATATAAATTTTCCCTAGGGGCTGACCTTCTTTCTACATGGCTCTCTTAGTACAGGCTGTGATAACAAAATACCATAGACTGAAGGGGCTTAAAAAGCAGACATTTGTTTCTCACAGTTCGAGAGCCTGGGAAGTCTAAGATTAATGCACTAGCACCTCCCTGGTTTGGAGAAAACCACCTTCTCATTGTGTCCTCAAGTAGCAGAAACATACACACACATTCACACACACACACACACACACACACACACACACACACACACGTCTCTCTTCTTATAAGGGCATTAATCCCATCATGGGGACCCCACCCTCATACCTCATCCAAACCTAATCATCTCACAAAGTTCCATCTCCATAACCATAAGTAAAGGAGTCGAGTTTTTACATATGAATTTTGGGAGGGTGTAAACGTTCTGTCCATTATAGTAACTCAGTTTCACCAATACACGTAATTTTTGTTTGGTTGGTTGGTTTATCTTTTATGTTCCTATCCCCTTTGGGAGAACTCTGTCTGCATAGAGTTGATGGAAAACAATTACTGATGTCACTTCTCCATTAATGTCTCTCACTGTGGAAGCCAAGGAATTAGGTTCTTTCTCTACCCATCCATCATCAGAGCTCATTCTTTGGATTGTGAATCTTGATAAAGGTATTAAGTGAATGGGGTGGTTATCAGGAAGTGAGACTCATTGCAATGCCTATGGCAGTATTGGTATGGCCTATATTCTTGGATGTGATCCTCCTTCTCTAATATGGAGATCACTTGATCATTTGTTCACATTGCCCAAGCCTTGCTCTTCAGCCTCCCTTCAGTTCTAGGGGCTCACAGTATCCTTCCAGTAAATTTTCTCCTTGCTTAAGATGACTTGAGTTGCTTTTTCTCCCTTACAACCAAATCCCTGACTTACCTGGTCCTCATTCCTTTCAGATACCTGAATGTGTTCCAATATGCTGAAAACTTTCTCTAATTCATGCCTAGAATTTAGCAGCCTTTCTATTATATTTTTATTAGAAAAAAATGAAAGAGTGAATCAAAACCAACATTCTCCTAATCCTAATGATTACATTTAAGAACACCACAGCACTGATTCCAAATCAGCACACCTTATTCCTGCTACCTGCTACTAATCTGTTTCTCCTTTATTATAATTATTTATAGGACTTCAGAAGAACCCAAATTCTCAATTTCTGACTTATATCTTCCTGCTTCCTTTACTATCCAGCATGTATTTCTGGATGACCTTGTTGGATCCTTTCCCATAGCTGTGCAGCCTCTGGTCATGGGATATAAAAAGTAAAATGCATAAGACTTTCAGTCCTTGGCAAGTGCCCAATAGAAATAACATATAGTTAAGATTGTAACAATATTTAAGTCTATTTTTTCACCCATTCTTGGACTAGCCCAGACCCAGTAAACTAATCTGAAAACTGATGGCAATAATGACATTCATATAAATGGTCAGTCGGTTCTGAAGAGTGAAGCTCTCAGATGATCCTGGACCTCACTGACTCATTGGTCCAGGGGTCACTAGGTAGATGTGGTGTATCCTCCCATAATTATCAGATTTCGTGGGCTAATATTTATTGAAGGCTGTTTATATGCCAGGAATTATGCTATGTGATGGAATCTAGCCATGAGAGACACCTGTACTAATATACCATATACTCTAATATACTCAAATAATAAAGGAAAAAAACAATAATCTAATAAATGAATAATATAATTTAAGTTAGTAGCAAGTGATAGGAAGAAAATAAAACATGGTAATCAAATAATAAGAGACTTAAGAGAGAGCATTATTTTAGGTAACATGATCAAGGAAGTTCACTCTGAAAGATGAAATGTGAACGGACATCTGAATGCTCATGAGAAACCCACCATTTCCAAACAGGGCAAGTGTAATGCATGTGGATGCAGAGACTGTAGAATGAGTAACATCTGAATTTCTATTTTTCAAAGATGGAGCTTTTGTAGCCAGAGAATTCAGATTGAGGTGGTTCTTACGAAAAGCAGAAAAAATAGAAGTTTTATCCAGGAAGGCCAAAAGGGGGGGGGGTCTCTCCCATAAAGACTGCATTCTAGCAGTTCTAGGAGGGATATTTGACACCTCTTAATGAGTACCATTACTTTAACCAGTGAATGGTTAATTCATAGAGTACCAACAAAGAAATCCACCAGGTCTTCTGAAGGTGAGATAGGAGGAGGTAGCTTAAGAATTATGTTTCAGAATTCTGATTCCTAGATTAGGACTTACCTTAGGTATGATTATAAATGCTATGGAAAATTCCAGAAAACACCTAGGCTACCCATCTACTATGAACTGGCCTCAGGAGCAGAGGTCAAAGATCTGGCTATCCTAAAAATTTCTGTGTGTGTGTGTGTGTGTGTGTGTGTGTGAGAGAGAGAGAGAGAGAGAGAGAGAGAGAGAGAGAGAGAGAGAGAGAGAGAGAGATGAGGTGCTTTGGGGAAACATTTGGCTAATTCACCTCTTGCTGTCCGCAAGGTCTGACGCCAAGGGAGAACATCTCAGAATGAATAGATATGGATCTTGCTTCCTAGAAATAATCTAAGGCCTTCGACCACACACTTCAAGTAGGATATTGTCCTCTCTCATATTCCTTTGCTTTGTGACAGGTACTGTATTAGATAGTCTGTTGTTATTCCCTCCATTTTCTCACTTAATTTAATAATTATATATATATGTATGTATTCATTTTATCTTATAAGTGAGTAAACTGAGGTGAAAGGTGTTTGTTTTTCTCCGAATCACCCAACTTGCAGAAGACAAAGCAAGATTCCAGTTCAGATCAAACTCTAAAGTATACATTCTTGTCAACATACACTTAAGCCTATTTGAAAAGAAAAACTGTTTCTTTTTTTAGATGAAGGAACAAGATTACATAGGCATTCATGAGGGCACAAAGATATAAGCTCTGGTTCTCTATTCATACACATTTATTTGCATTTTCCAAACGTGGCTAGTTATTTATATTTAAGTTCTCTCACTGGAGAAAAGTCACATTTTGCCTTTTGTGCCAAGCTGCAGAGTCGGCTCATTTTATTACATTTTTGTCTTCTCAGAAAGACACTGTGCAACTGGAGTCTCATCTGTATCAATAGTCGGCTTCCAACTGTCGGAGATTGCTGACAGTGGATCAATTTTAATTTACAGCCGATCTTGAAAGGCCATTTAAATGGTGGTAATTAAGAAGCAAATATGGGACTGGAAATGTAGCAAAGTGTGGATAGTTTTAAACTAATGAGATACTTGAAGCCCTTTCTCTACAGATCCAAGATGTTCGAAGTGAAGAGTCTCTGTAGTTATATATCATGATTTTGGCAGAAATCATAAGGTTTCTGGTGTCAAACTACATTATGTCCATCTAAATGCTATGCCTTACTATCCTGCATAATGCTCATCCTCCTTATTGCTCCTTTTCACTGTATTTTCCATAATCATATGCACATGGAGTAGAACTTATGTCCACCACATGTGTCAATGTACCCACACATATATGGAACCCATCTGGGCTTATGGTTGGTTTTAATAAACATGTGCTTCAATATTAGGGACAAATAACTATATGAAGAAAGCAAGAAGGTCCATTCATATATACAAATGTATCCATCCATTCCATAATGCATTCCTGAGTCTTTAAATGGTTTAGCAATCAGGGGCACATGGGTGGCTCAGTCAGTTGAGCAGCTGACTCTTGATTTTGGCCCAGGTCATGGCTCCAAGGGTTGTGTGATGAAGTCTTGAGTTGAGCTCCACACAGAGCATGGAGCCTGCTTAAGATTCTTTCTCTTTCTCACTACCCCTCTCCCTTGCTCATGTTCTCTCCATCTAATAAATGAATGAATGAATGAATGAATGAATAAAAACTACTTTATGCTATACATGTTCCAGTGTTTCAGTTCCAAGTTTAGAAGGTAGCATGTTTATCACTTATTAATTCTGAAACCTTGGGTGAACTTGAGATTGTATTTCACCTACATGCACTTCTTTTCTTCTCATTCATTCCTACACCTTCCCTCTTCTCTTCATTTTCTTGGGTTTCAAGCCTTCCCTGGCTGTGATGGCCTTCTAGAGGACAAGGACATCTAATTTCACCTTCTCATACACCCCTCCACACACACACACCATAAGACACTCAATAAGTATTTGTTTTAACTTAATTTCTGCTATTTTCATGACAGAAAGGGAAATGTTTGAGGGCAAGAACTATAGCACTCAAAGTCCAACTAGTTTTCTTTTCCTTCTTTTTGTTTTCCCATTGTTGCACTTTGAGCCATTATGCAGAAAGCTGTTTTGAAGTCATTGTTGCAGAAGAGCACCTGAAGGCTGAGGGGTTATGGCAGTTTCAAGAGTCTCACTGTTAGAGAATATACATGTCAACAGGGAATAAAATTATAACCTTCTTGCACATAATAAGATGCAGTGTATACACATTTACCGTAGTCTGAGGTACATTACTGGAAATTAATGAAAATGTTGTCCACTTCAAAAGCATTAACTGCCTGAAGTAAATATGTTCTTAAGACCAGTCTACCTACCATTTCATGACCAGCAAACAATAAGCATAGCGTTTGGTATCTCAGCTCTGTTTATGACAAAATGTCCTTACTCTTAGATTCTTGATCTACGTATTGCCAAGATCCAGTTTTTGTCTTGCTCTAAAGTCTAGTTGTGAGCATGTTTCTTGGGTCTGATGACAGTGCTGGTTTTCCAGATAAGTTGGAATGATTTGCATCTATTACAGATAATTTTTCCAACAGTTTCTACCTTCGTAAATACATTCACTCATCAAGCACAGCTTATAGGTCTGGCATTAACATACCAGACCAATGATGCTCTGCTGGGGAATCAGAAACTTGTCTGTCTCCGCAGTGCACAACTCTTCCTTCTACACAGCGCTGCAATGCTCTCTTCACCAGCAAACCTTTCCAGGTGCCTTTAATCTGATGAGCTTTCCCTTGTTTCTTATTTCAGAGTCATTTACTTACAACCATTACTCAATTCTGTTATTTGCACACAAATTTATTCTAATCATTAAGAGCAAAATCCTTAAGGGCAGGAGTCATGTTTTACTATTCTGAAATTCTAATGTTAGCTCATTAGTTGGCATAGATTCACATTCTGTAAATATTTAAGTGAGTGAATGAATGAATGAAAGGTCTGCAAAATAATGCAGTGTCAGATTTACAGTGTATTCTTGGGACACTTCCATTTTTTACCCTTGACTTTGAAAAATGTCAATTTGATGTAAATAGAGTTTTTCCAATCATATTCACTTCTCGAATGTGGCTTTATTCAATTAATTCAATACTATGACTTCTTAATACTTTTCTGTATGACATATTTTGTTGTTGTTGTTGTCGTTCTTATAATTTTATATTCTCCATGTAAGTGGAAAAAAGTATTGACTTGAATAAATGACTTGGATAAAAATCTTAGTAATTTGAAACCTAACTCTTCCCTTCGGGACCGCCCACTTTATGTGACCTGAAGAGCCAACAAAATAGAAAGGGACACCACATTAGTTTTCCCAATATGCCTCACTGGGTTTGAGAGGCTTTGAATTATTTATGATATTTACTCAGAAGGAAAAATACAGAGGATTTCAGTTCTTATAATGAGCAGAACAAAGTGCAAAGATCAAATAAAGTCAAAGAAAAAATCCAATAAATAATAAAAGAGTCATGTAAATTAGAATTTGTTTTTGGAATGCCTTGCATTGTAAAGTCATAGATCATGTTTATGGAAGATTTAGGAGTGAATAAAAATCTTCTCAGTGCCTCTGCATTACTTCATTTTCTTTTATGATAGTTGGATGGACCAGTTGGTGCCCCGAGTATCTGGAAACTCACTTTCCCTGAGGCAAGCTTTGGGATACCGTTCTGTAAATTAGACCCTACTCACAAAAACAATATGAGTAAATATGTTTAGGCAACATACCAAAGGTCACACGTACCTCAGTTCGAGGTGTGTACACAATAGATAGCAAAAAACAGTTATAAACCAGAGGTAAAGAAAGAGTTTTGATAAAGGAAAAAGGTAATACCGTCTTACCCCTTCTTTTAAAAGTAGACGTCTTGGGGGTGCCTGGATGACTCCGTAGGTTGAGTGCCAGACTCTTGATTTCCACTCAGGTCATGATCTCATGGTTGTGAGATGCAGCCCCACGCTGTACTCCATGCTGAGCATGAAACCTGCTTGGGATTCTCTCTCTCTTCTTTTCTTTCTGCCCCTCCCCCACTCATGTTTGCTATCTCTCTCAAAATAAATAAACATTAAAAAAATAAAAGTAAATAAAAAGAGACCTCTTGACATAGAGGTAAAACAACAAAACACAGCGGAAAGATTATATAATCTAAAATCACAAGGACATGAGGGACGGTTTGGCTTGGCAATATCTGCTCTGTATCATCTCAGGCATAAAATTTAATGCTTTCGGTCTCCTCTCTTCGCATATAATTAAAGCACTTCATTTATAAAACATCAAATCTTCTAACTTATAAACTACCATCTGTTCTTTCTACTTTAACAGACATCAAATGCAGTAATATATACAAAAGTGTAAATATTACTGCTTAAATGTTATCACCATCATTAATTTCCCAATCATTAGGCTTATGAGTAATATTTGGGCCTATGGAAGAAAATTGTATTTCTCTTACACTTCAGTAAACAACTGTACCTGAATTCTATTGTTAGGATTTTCATGTAAATGAGCAAATAAATATAGAGAAAAATTAACACAATAACGAAACACTAGAAGAAAACGGGCCACACCATATAGATCTGAAGAAAGGATGCTATACATTATTGTTATCACCAATATGAAGAATATTTACAGTAATGAGAGAAGGAAGGCAAACACAGCGGTAGAAAAAGTTGAAGAGGATGTATTTTCTTTCTGGCTAGTTTTATGTGGAGTGAACATGGTTTGATGTAATTGACACCTCCTAGATGGTTGTAGTGAAAACTCACAAAAGATAAATGTTTAATCACAGCCAGGACAAAAGTGTAGATAGAACTTATCTGATTCATAACCTTCATGTTCCTTTTTGAATTTCCTGATGAAAAATATTGGGAGAAATATTGAATAATGTGATGCACATTGAGATGAATACATAAAAATGCAAGCTAGCCTGAAGCCACCATTTGAACATAACACCATTTCCAAATTTTAATCCACTGGGAGCTTCTACAGTATTTCCGGGGGAATCTTTTACCTGGAATGATAATATCATTTTGGACTAAAATAAGATAGTCTGCCTTCACATAAAGAAAACTGAGGCCATTAATGATAGAGTTGGATCTTCATCTACCCATGTGAAGGATGCCTTAATGCTTGAGGTGCGATGGCTCCAAGGGTCAAACCCAAAGTTGAATTTTGGATGTATGTGGTCTCTTCTTATTCCTGCTGTTCTGTATGTATCATTGCATCTCTTCATTCAACACATAGGTAGAAAAACAGTCATTATTTTCATAGAAACCCTAAATTATTATGCATATAAGTTTTAGTAACAACGACAATTATAGGTGCATAGAGGAAAATCAGCTTGGTAGTTCACAGATTAGGATGAATGAACGAGAATCCAGAAAGTTTCCCTTTCTCAAACTACCTCTAACACTATCGATATCAAAATGCAGATTTCTTTTCTCCTGACTTAAGTCTTTGACAATTCTCTTAAAACTCAGCTGTTATGAGGGGAACTAAACCTTTTACAGACTGAGTATCTTTTCCTCATTGTGTGTTCTTGGCACCCTTGTCAATTGACTATATATTAATAGGTTTAATTCCAGGCTTTCTATTTTGTTCCATTGGTCTACCACTGGTTTCATTGGTTGGCCTTTATTCCAGTACCATATTGTTTTAATCACTGTAGATTTGTAACACATTTTGAGACCAGAACTGTGATGCCTCCAGATTTGTTTTTCTTTCTCAAAATCCCTTTGGTTATTCTGAGTCTTTTGTGCTTCCATATGAAATTTATGATTATTTTTCCTGTAAAAATGTTATTGATGTTTTCATGGAGGAAGCATTGAATCTGTAGATCTGTTTGAATAGTATGAACATTTTAACAATATTAAGTCTTCCTCTTCATGAACACAGGATGCCTTTCCATTTATTTATGAATCATTTAATTTCTGTCAGCAACATTTTATAGTTTTCAGTGTACAAGACATTTGTATTGTTGCTTAAGCTTATTCCTGAGAAGTTTATTCTTTATCATACTATTATAAACAGAATTGTTTTTTAAATTCCCACTTAGGTTTGAGCCTCATTGATAGGAAATGCAATCAATGAAATACTAAATAAGAGATGCAATAAGGAAAAACCAATCTTACATACATAACACAATAAAATATAAAACCAGGCAGCTAACCAAAGTAAGTCCAGTGTTCATAATATGGATACTAATTTAGGATTTAGACTCTAATCTGACCAATGCCAAATCTCCTTCTTCTATCACATCATGGCAGGATTTATGGGTCAAACTCATCTGGATCCCCATCCATTTTACAATCTATATTCTGTTGTGTGCTTTCTACAAGGCAGTACAATTTGATGGCTTATAACACAAACCTGGAATGATCAGAGTGCCTGGATTCCCTCATAACTTTACCACTTAATACCTGCATGACTTAATACCAACTTACTCTCTCTTTTACTCGTCCTCCACCTAATACACATCCACACCCACAAGCAATGTATAGCTTAAAAATCACAGAATTTTAAATATATTGTAATACAGAGATCATCTGAACTTCTGATTCACATATTTTTTTAAGTTTTAATGTTAATTCCAGTTTGTTAACATACAGTGTTATATTAGTTTCAGGCATGGAATATAGTGATTCAACACTACCATACAACACCTTGTGCTCGTTTCAACAAGTATTCTTCCTAATCCCCATCACTTGTTTCTTTCCATCCGATCCCCCCTCGCCTCTTCATGGTAACCATCTGTTCATTCTCTACAGTTGAGAGTCTGTTTCTTGGTTGTCTCTCTCTCAATTCTTTCCTTTTGCTCCTCTGTTTTGCTTCTTTTTTAAAAAAAATATTTATGTTTATTCATTTTTGAGAGACAGAACACGAATAGGGGAGGGACAGAGAGAGAGAGAGAGACAGAATCCAAAGAAGGCTCCAGGCTCTGAGCTGTCAGTTCAGAGCCTGACATGGGGCTCTAAGTCACGGACCAAGAGATCATGACTTGAGCTGAAGTTGGAAACTTACCCGACTGAGCCAGCCAGGTGCCCCTCCTTTGTTTTGTTTCTTAAATTCCACATATGAATGTGGACATATGGTATTGGTCTTTCTCTGATGGACTTATTTCACTAAACATTACTCTCTAGCTCCATCCGTGTCACTGCAAATGATAATTTGCATATTTACCATATCTTCTTATCCATTCAGCAATTTATGGACACTTGGGCCACTTCCATAGTTTGGCTATTATAAATAATTCTGCTATAAACATAAGAGTGCTTGTACCACTTTGAATTAGTGTTCTAGTATTTTTTAGAAAGATATCTACTAGTGAGATTGTGGATTTTAAGGTAGTTCTATTTTCAACGTTATGAGGAAACTACATATTGCTTTCCATAGTGGCTCCAAGGTTTGCATTCCCACCAACAGAACACTGAGTGTTCCTTTTCCTTAACATCCTAACCAGCCCTTGTTATTTTTTGTGTTGTGAATTTTAGCCATTAGACAGGTGTGAGGTGATATCTCATTGTAGTTTTGATTTGCATTTCCTGATGATTAGTGATGAATGAACATCTTTTTGTGTGTCTGTTGGCCATCTGGATGTTTCCTTTGGCAAAATGTCTATTCATGTCTTCTGCCCATTTTTAATTGGATTATTTGTTTTTTTTTTTTTTAGGTGTTGAAAAAGTCTTTTAGATATTTTGGATATTAATTCTTTATTGGATATGTAATTTGCAAATACCTTCTCCCAAACCACAAATTGCCTTTTAATTTTACTGATTGTTTCCTTTACTGTGCAGAAGCTCTTTATTTTGATGACGTCCCAATTGTTTATTTTTGCATATACATTGGGACACCTGAATACATAAAAAAGTTAATAAAAACATAAAGGAAACTAGTCCATAATAATACAGTAATTGTATGATCTTTATATGTAAATGTTTATGTCTTCTTGTTAGACTGTTCCCTTTATTATTATACAGAGTCTCTTGTCTCTTATTACAGATTTTGTTTTAAAGTCAGTTTTGTCTGATGTAAGTTTTGCTACACTGGCTTTCTTTCACATCCATTTACATCTTAGATGTTTCTCCACCCCCTCACTTTGAATCTTCACGTGCCTTTAGGTTAAAGAGAGTCTCTTCTAGGAACATATAGATAGGTCTTATTAGTTTGTTTCTTTGCTTGTTTGTTTTTTTTACCCATCCTGTCACCCTATGTCTTTTGATTGGAACACTTAGTCCATTTATATTGAAAGTAATTTTTGATAGATACATTTTTATTGTCATTGTGTTACTTGTTTTCTGGTTGTTTCTGAAGATTTTCTCTTATCCTTTTCTGTTTCTTTCATGTTTCATTGATTTTCTTTAGTGATATATTTGGATTTATTTCTCTTTATTCTTTACATATTAGTGGCATGTATATGGTTACCATTTGATTTGTATATAACTGTCTTCTTCATAGAGCAGTCTACATTAAGTTAATGGTTGTTTAAATTTGAACTCATTCTCTTATCCTCTCCTCCCCATATTTTAGGTGTTTGTTATTATATTTTATATCCTTTTTTGTGAGTTCTTTGACTTTTTATGGAAAAATTCATTTTTACTACTTTCATGTTTCCTACCTGTATACTGTAACTTCTGGTCTCTCCTTTCCATTTGAAGAGCTTCTTTTAACATTTTATGCAGAGCTGGTTTAGTGGTCACAAACTCCTTTAGTTTTTGTTTGTCTGGAAAACTATCTCTCCTTCTCTTCTCAATGATAGCCTTGCTGGATAGAGTATTTCTGGCTGTAGATTTTTTTTTCCATTCAGCATTTGAGTACATCACAGCACTCCCTTCTGGTTTGTCAAGTTCCTCTTGAGAAATCTCCTGCTCGTCTTATGGGTTTTCCTTTATAAATTAATGATTTCTTTTGTCTTGCTGCTTTATTTTTTTTCTTTATCACTATATTTTGCTAATTTAATTATAATATATCTTGATTTTGCTTTGTTTTTGTTGACTCTTTTGGGGGTTCTTTGTGCCTCCTGGTTCTAGATACCTATTTCCTTCCCCAGATTAGGGAGGTTTTAAGTTATTGTTTCTTCAAATAGATTTTCTGCTCCTTTTATCTCTCTTCCTCTTCAGGGACTCTTATAATATGAAACTTATTACGTTTGATGGAGTCACTGAGTTCTCTAAGTCTATTTTTATTTTGCATAATTCTTTTTTTGTCTTTTTTGTTCTGCTTGATTACTTTCCATTACTCTGTCTTCTAGGTCATTAATTCATTCTTCTGTTTCTTCCAGCCTCCTGTTTATTCTATCAAGTGTGTTTCTCTACGTCATTTATTGTACTCTTTATGTCTTCTCTGTTAATCTTTTCTCTGCATTAAGGGTCTCACTCATGTCTTCCAGTCTTTTCTCAAGTCCAATGAGTATCCTTATGATCATTATTTTAAGTTCTCTATCAGGCATGTTACTTATATCAATTTTACTTAGATCTCTAGCTGTGGCCTTGTCCTGTTCTCTCATTTGGGACAAATCTTTCTGTCTCCTCATTTTGTCTGCCTCTCTGTGTTTGTTTCTGTGTGTTAAGAATGTCAGCTGTGTCTTCTGTCCTTGAAAGTAGTGACGTTATGAAGAATGGGTCACGCCATGCCCTGGCAGTGCCGTGTCCCCTGTTTATTGCACCTGACTCTTCAGGAGAGTATTTCATGTGTGTTTCTTTTACCCTACTGTTGTGTTTGAGTCATATTTCCTTTCACTGTAGTTGTCTGCACTGAGTCTGCCTATTGTGGGCTGTACTTGTTCTCTGGTGTTAGTGGGACCCAGGCCGGTGAGCTGTGAGGGGACATGCCCACCAGGGAACATAGGAGCAGGGAAGCAGCATTGTTAGCAAAATTTGTGCTTGGCCACCTGTTCTATGACAATCTCTTGAAGCACCGTGGCAGCTGGGGGCCCTGCACCAACGTGGCTGGGGGTGCAAGTCCAGGCATGGTGCATGACAATGCCTGGGGACAACTGGGCCCAGCACCTCATGGTGGCAGTGGGGCATATTGTGTGGTGGCAGGTATACATCTGGCAGCTGGGTACACACAACTGGGGCAGCAGCACACAGTGATGGCTGGGGGTTCAGGCTGGGTGCAGTATGGTGGATGTTCCAAGGCGAATGGTGGTAGCCAAGGACCCAGTGACGGAATGAGGAAGAGTGTGCTACATTAACAAAATTTGCCCTGGGCTGAGGCTAGCAGGTTTGGAGTAGGGGTGTACTCATGAGAACTTGTGGGCATGGTACATTGTTAATGGGTTAGGAGGCAAAGTTTATGCAGCCCTTCCTCCCACAAGTGTCTTTGCCTCTATTCCGGGGGCTGGGGGAGAAAAATGGTGCCTGCCATCTGCCTCAGTTTTGGAGAAGTCCTCCCAACACATTGTCAAATCCGCATGAACAAATCTGCCTCTGGTTTGCCCCTTGACATTGTGAAAACTGCCAATTTTATGTTGCTGCTCTGGGTAGGCACATCTGGCTATCCAGCTATCTCTCTCTCGGCTCACCCAATGCTGAGACAGCTGACTTTTAAGGCCCCAGGTTCAAAGTCCCCCTTGTTTTACAAACCCATGGAAATAAACCCCTCTGGTTTTTAAAGCCAGATGTCATGAGGATTAGTCTTTCCCATGTCAGGTCCCTGGTGTAAGGACCCATTTCCCTGACATCTTTATGCACACAACTGCCTACCCACTGAGGGCACCTGACCTTCCTTCCTCCTTTCTACCCTTTCTAACCTTTTCAGTTGCACTTTCTTCCCTTTATTTAGTTGTGAAGTTTGTTCTGTCAGTCTTCTGATCACTCTCAGGTTTATTGACTTGGATGTAGATGACATCTAACTGAAAACATGGGATGGCCTGAGGGCAGGCTCCTCCTACTCTTTCTTCCCCAAGCAACCGCCTCACATATTTTAAAGAAGAGAACAGTGAAGTATTGAAATTGAAGACATATGTGGCTCACTTATGGTTAGACATAACTACTATTAGACATAAGGTTTACTGAATTTCTGTTCCATGAGACATTATTTCCCATCTTATTTCTAAAGATATGCCTACTAGAGATTGGACTTCATCTCATACAAAATTTAAAAAACTTTTAATGTTTTTTTTTTACTTATTTTTGAGAGACAGAGAGAGACAGTGTGAGTGGAGGGTCAGAGAGAGAGGGAGACACAGAATCTGAAGCAAACTCCAGGCTCTGAACTGTCAGCACAGAGCCCGACACGGGGCTCAAACCCATGAACTGCGAGATCATGACCTGAGCAAAAAGCTGGACGCTTAATCGACTGAGCCACCCAGGTGCCCCTCATAAAATATTTTAATAGAAAAGAAATTATGAATATTTGGAGAACAGACAGCATTACTCAATTTTTATAATATAGAGAAGGCTCCTTTTGGTCAATCTCACATTGACCAGCAATGTGGTCAAAACATGGGAAGGGTGCAGACACTGAGGGTCAAAGGACCTGAGACCAGGTTTAGACTTGGCCAGGAATATATGACACAAATTTGGGGAAATGTTACCTAAGCATCTCAACTCATTAATAATAACATCTCTACAAGTGATTGTCATTTTTAGTCCATCTTATAAATGACGAGATAATGGTAAAAATTGGCAAGTGCCATATAGCCAGGAAGTAGTGGATTGGGTTCCAAACCTAAATGTCCCTACTTCAGAGTTTATCTCTGTTATTTGTTGTTGTTGTTTTGTATTTGTGGTGTAATATAAAACACAAAATGTGCCATTCTGATCATTTTTGACTATACAGTTCAGTGGCATTAATTGCATTCGAAATATTGTGCGAACATTACCATTATCTATTTCCAAAATGTCCTCATCACCCAAACAAAAAATCTATATCCATTAAGCAATGCACCTATTATTTTTTTCCAGAATAGGGTAGCCTCTTATGTCTTTTCCACCCCCTTGAATTTGCCCATTCCAGACATTTCTTGTGTTATCATACAGTATCCGTCCTTTTACATCTGGCCTATTTCACGTAGCATAATCTTTTCAAGACTACACCATGGTGTAGCATATATTAGAACTCCATTATTTTTCATGCCTGAATAATACTCTATCATACAGATAAACAGAGCCACACTTACCCACCATGCTCAGCTACACCGTGTCATGTGAAGCAGTAATGATGGTTGTTAACTTTCAGGAAGGTTATAGACACTGTAGGTGAAAATATTCTGTAAAGCACTGGATGTGTTTTAAATATTATTGGTTCTAAGGTTTTATTTCTTAGCTAAACTTTCTATCTTCCATCATAACGTATAAAGAACATATCTACCACTAATGAGACAATCTGAATGACACCATTTTGGAAAACTAATATTTTAAAAATTTTTATGTATTTATTTATTTTGAGAGAACTACTCCTTTTTTATTTTCAAAATTAAAGACATAGTTGACATGCAATATCATATTGGTTTCAGGGGTACAGCATAATGAGCTGACAAATACATTACAAAATGCTTACTATGATAAGTGTAGTAGGTAAGCGTCTCTTCACCTTTAACGGTAGAGTATAGGATAGAATGAGGAGATGGATTCTCCCCCCAAAATCCTAGTTTAAGCCCACATTCTGCTGCTTAAGAAGTTTTTTCTTTGGGACATTTACTTATTGTACTGAAGCCTCAGTCCCTTGCTATATAAAACAAAGCAGAGAAGCGATAGATTATCCCCAAATACCATCAGCTCTCACGTTGTGTAGGTTCATCTAAGGGACGACTGAGATGAAACATAGGCATATTAATGGCTAGAGTCAAACTTTTAGAAAGAGAAAATTGATTATTTTGGAAAGGGGTACTATAATATAGGCCTTTCTGGAGAACAGTGGGTAATTATCAGGAATCTCTTGAGAAAGAGTGGTTTTGGATTGTTCCCAAACAGAGACTTATGAGACCATTTTCAGCTAATGGCAATTACCTTAATCGAAGCACTTTATGTATATTAATTAATTATTCCGCAAACTCCCTCTATAGAATGAAACATTAGTGAGGAAATTAATTTATCAACAGATATTAACTAAAAGAGATGGTTTGATTTGCTCAAGGCTAAGGAGTGAGTCATGATCACAGCTTTTCCTGATTCACAGGTTTTCCTGTGAAGGCAGAGCTCCCAGCCAAGTTTGGGCCATTAAGGCTATGTACAAAATATGATTTTGTAAATATCTGGATAGAGGTATGAGTCACTTCACTCGGGGTCCTGTAGTCTCTATCATTCAGCTCTGAGTACCTTCCTTGAATTTATATCTCCTGAAAAAGTCAGTTTTTCCTTCCTTTTTGTTTCTTATTGAACCACTGGTATCCATTGGCTATGTCACTAGATGGTACATGCCAAGATGGCCAAGTTGCAGTAGGGTCCTGCCCTTGAAGAGTTTGTAGTCTAAAGAAAGAGATCGATATGTAAAAGGACATTTACAAACAAGTGTCATCAGTGCTGAATGGAGGTAGTTTTGAAGAGATTGACAAGCCAAGAGAGAAAATTTGCCTTTCAAAATAGGCCCTAATCAATTATCATTTTCAGTAGCCAGTTGCACTTGACAAACTCAGATTGAAAGAACTACATAACTGGGAACACTTGGGTGGCTTAGTCAGTTATGTGTCTGACTTTGGCTCAGGTCATGGTCTCGTGTTTTGTGGGTTCGAGCCCCACCTCGGGCTCTGTGCTGACAGCCTCAGAGCCTGGAGTCTGCTCCAGATTCTGTGTCTCCCTCTCTCTCTGCCCCTCCTCCACTCTCACTCTGTCCCTCTCTGTCTCAAAAATAAACAAACATAAAAAAGTTTTAAAGAACAACATACTTGTACCAAGAGAATCTTATTCCTGGCCTAACTGTGCTTGATTATTGTGCCTGATCTGCTTCAAATAACTCTCCAATTTTTAGCTGCTCATAGAGCTTGCTGGAAATTTCCATATAAGCAATTGCAGCATGCTTCAATAACAGCATTTCATATTAAATATGGCTGTTTACAGAGCTAGAGTGCCAATGTCTGTACTATGATAATGATGACCATCATCATTGTCATCGTCATCATCATCATTATCCTAAATTCTTTACTAAGAGCCCACAATGTTCCTGGCACTGTATGTGCATATGCATACTAATTTATGATGGTTATTTTAGATTTGTCAAAGGAAACTAGAAAACATGATGATAAAAGGACTTGCCATTGAACTTAAGTTTGGATATTTTGTTTTTCCACTATTTCCCATGCACTGACTGATGAGGTATTTTCCTCTGGTTCCCAAGAATCAGCAAATGAACTCTGGCGTTTAAGCCAGTTCATCAAAAATTTAGATAATGCGGATATTTGCTATTATGCTTATTTTTAATAATACCAGCATTGCATTTATTTTGGCTAGAATGACAGATTCTTTGATCTCTGAGAGGGTCCATCTATTGCCTGATAGACCCTTCTGAAGTATGGAAATGGATATTGAAAATGCCAAAGAGAAGCCTTGGAACTTGGGAAAGGTCCTACATGAAAACTGACTGGAGCATGCAGAAACAGAATACTAAAAGACAGATGCAAACTGAGCATAAAGGTGGGAAAAGAACAAGAAAAAAACGGGACGATGTTTACACCTGAGAATGCAGTATCAGATCAAATGATAGAGAAGCATCAAATAGCAGGATCCTTGTGAACAAAGAGGGGAGGCGTTTGACGGTGAGACAATTGGACCAAAGACAAGATTTAGTTACACTGCAACATGTCTCAGGAAAGACATTTCAAACTAAATATGGCCCTAATGGGCACGCCTGGACAGATAAATCTAGCATGAAAGAAAGTTCTTGGTTTTGTTGTTTATTTTTTGAGAGAGAATGGAGAGATGGAGAGAGGGAGGGAGAGAGAGAGAGTGAGAGAGGGAGAGAGAGAGAGCGTGAGCAAAAGCGTGCACATGTGAGAGAGAGACAGTGGGGGAGGGGGAGATGGAGAGGGGGACAGAGAATCTTCAGTGGGCTCTTTGTTGACACCAGAGAGTATGATCCATGATGCAGGGCTTGAATTCATGGACCGAACTGTGAGATCATGACCTGATCTGAAGTCGACGCTTAACCAACTGAGCCACCCAGTGGCCCTGAAAAGAGTTCTTAATAGGCTCATTGAGCTCTTTGGGGACATGGGGGATGGTCAAGAGGAAATTGTGCAAAATGAAAGTAGACACAGAGCTGTGTGCCTGTAGAGAATCTGGGAAGATCAGGGCTGCTGGAAGCAGGTTTCTGGGGCTCTACCTCAGAAGGACCCAGGGAAGTGAACAGGTAGCTCAACCATCCCATAAATGCTCCCAGGAAAGTATCACACCACTGTAAAGAGTGGAATGTGGTGGTGATATTGTGCCCTTTTTAAAACTAGGAAAAATAAGGCTCAAGAGTTGAAAGGATTTAGCCAAGTCAACTGGTCAAATGGATGCAGACTCAAAACTCAGATCCACTTGTCTCATTCTTAACCCAAGCCACTTTTCACCGAGCAGAAAGTATTCTCTCAAGCTTCCTTCTTCAAAGGGCAATGATGATGATGATGATGATGATGATGATGATGGTGGTGGTGGTGGTGGTGGTGGTGGCGGTGGCCGCAAAAATCTACTGTGTATGAAGCATTGGGCACTGAGTATTTTACATGTACAGGAAATACCTAAATTAATCACAGTGAGCTAAGGGATAGATAATGCTATTGTGTCTATTTTATAAAATGGGGAACTGAGACCTGCCAGGGGGAAGGTACTTTTATGTCATTGGTAAGTGGTAGACATGACATTTTGAACCCTGGCCTTCTGACTCCAGAGACAGTACTCTTACCCCTCAGAACTGTGTGCCTTTCTGTTGAAAGCAGAAATGAGCTGTATTTGTTTTTGTTACTCCAACATCATGCACCATGGTTTGTAACTATATACTACCCTGTTTAACATCGTATACATTCAAAAAACTCATTCAATGGAATTATAGCTCGATACTTCAGTAGCATCTCATCAACTGTGAAGAACATCAGTGGAAGTTGAGACATAGAGGCTCAGTATAAAACTGAAGTCGTTGTCTGCCTGTATCTGGATGTGGAGAGTGTGAGGCAGAGATAAGGATGGGAAAGAAGATGTAGTCAGTCCCTTCCAGGACTCAGGAAACTTGCTCTGTGGACAAGTGGAGAGGGTGAGGTGTACACCAAGGAGATGTTGCCAGAAGGTGCAGCCCGGGGTTTGCATGTGGGCAAGCTCTCTGGCTTAGTTCTGTGGTATTGAACATGACAGAATAACTCTTTGAAGCCCAGCTTTTCCATTTCTACATTAAATATAACAATCAGCATCTTGGAATGATTTAAGTGGAAATTGTATCACGTAATGTCACATAATGTACACACCAGGCCTTCTGAATGGTCCTGTTTCTCCTTGTCCTGAGACATTTCCATGTGACTTGTGTGTCTCTGTTTTTTTATTGATTAATTCGTATGGAAGCTTGAAAGTCATGATCATTGCTGTTTTAGTGATGAGGAAAGAGAGTCATCATGGTTAATTATGAGCACTGAGGGTCAGGAGCAGAAAAGGACCCAGACTTGCTTGATTTAAAACCCCAGAGTCTTTGTATAATACCTGTAAAATATACCTTCATCAGAGCTCCAAGGAAGAGTTCAAGAGCCTTTTAAGTGTGCAGAATCTTTGGTTTGGATTCCACTTTGCTACGTGTCAACACTATTCCAGGTCATTCAATAGTTTCAGAATTCCAGATTGTTCCTTAAAAGGCCTTTTGCTGACAGTCTTCTTCTGATTTTATGCCCCAGTCTTGGACTCGTCTGCATTCTCATATTACTTCCACAAATGCCCAATGACTTCATCAAATGCACGAGCTATGATCATGCCTCTGTAATCTGAAACAGAATGTTCATTAGGCTTGGAATAGACTCTTCTTTGCCCAATCTGCTTGGTGAACTCCTACACATGCCAAGAAGCCCTATTCACATTGTTCCTACCTTAGTGCTATTCCCTTTACCCAGGCTGTGGTGGGCACCGCTCCTCATCATTCCAGCAACACCAGGAAGTAACCTTCAACTCAGTATTTCCAAAATCTTAAAACACACACACACACACACACACACTCAGAAACCTTGTGAAAACAGATCTCTGGACCAGACCCAAGTCAATAAAACCAGAGCTTCCTATAGACGTGCCTATAAACTTTAGCTTTTATAAGCTCTGCAATCAATTTTATGATCAGACAACTTTAGTCCTACTTATATGGACCAAATAGTTAGTTGCATTAAAAGTGTTTGTTCACATGTCAGTCTATCTCTAACTTATGGTGTCCTTGAAGAATGAAACTGTATCCTATTCAGGATTGATTTCTTAGCTCATTGCCTAAAAACACACAGGACTTCAGAAATTACTTGCTAAATGAATGAGCTAATGAAATAATACTGAGAGTTCTCAGAATGAAATAAGAGCTCACAGAATACCTACGAAAATCTATCCAAGTCACCATTAGAAAGATTTCCAGATGTTCTCTTCTGGTGTCTTTCTAACATCATGTATGTTCTGTTTTAGTTGTTGTTGTTGTTGTTGTTGTTGTTGTTTTAACTTTGGTTTTAGATCAACAGAGATTCCCCTCCTTCCTTCAAGAATGGATAACATCAATTCTGCAGCAGCTGACCAGCATGAGGTTACTTTGAAGAAACCTTGGCTGAAGACAAGTATAGAGGCAGACAACTTTTGCAACAAGTACAGGCTTGAATATGTTGTATGAAAGGGTTCTGGTAGGAAATATATTCTGAGAAAAATGTGAGAGAATTTATTGGCATAGTTCTAAATGATGATGGAGAAGAAAAGTTGTGATAAATCAGCATATCACAAAAGACGAGGAGACAGCAGACAAGAGATGAAAGTTATCTTTCTGAGTTCTGGGGCTTTTCATATTATCACAAGGGACCTCTTCCATTTATAAGCTGGATCTCTATTCCCTCCCCTCTCCCTCCCCGCCTCCCAGCCCTGAAGTCCTGGTCTGCCTGTATCTGCATGTGGAGAGTGTGAGGAAGAGATGAGGATGGGAAAGAAGATGTACTCTTGAACTGTTATAGGCTCCTGTCAAAGAGAAACAAAGCCAGAGTTAAAGGTGGTAAAGGAGAAATTTGTTCAGTAATAAATACCACATTGGAGAGGGAGGTTCAGTATGAATTGAGCTTGACTTTGCCAAAACAAGGGCAGGAGACTTTTGAAATGCTGGGTGTGTTTTTTAATGTTTATGTATTTATTTTGAGAGAGAGGAGTGGGAGAACAGCTAGAGAAAGAAGGAGAGAGAGAATCCCAAGCAGGCTCCATGCTGTTGGCACAGAGCCCAATGTGGGGCTTGAACTCACGAACTGTGAGATCATGACCTCAGCCTAAATCTTGAGTTGGATGTCCAATAGACTGACCAACCAGGCATCCCCTGGGGTTGCTCAAGGTTGTCAGGGAAAGGTTCTGAAAGGCACCACAAGTGGGGTGGGGGCAGTTTGGCCCCTGGGAGGCCATACAGGTTTGCTGGGGGAGAAGAAGAAAACTTCTGGCTGAAGGGTGGTGGTGTGTAATTTGCAGTGTGGCTCCCAGCTGGGCCCTCAGCCTCAAAGAACTGGGAAGTCAGAACCACCTCCAGGAGTGTCCGCATTTCAAAGGGTCTGCTCCAAAGTCCTGGGGCAACAGTTGTGGGTGACAGAAGAATTGTGTCTCAAAGGAACAAATAAAGGTTTATCACTGCAAACTTTCTGAAATAACTGCTTTATGGAGAGGGTCAGGGGCCTCGAGTCCTAGCATCTGGTTTAGGCTGGAACAAACAGTAAATGCTTCTGGCACCACTGAGCTTCTTAGCTGGGCTTTTTAAGGGTTTTGGGGGGCATCTTAGGGACACAACTTTAAGGTTCTAGAAGCCATGCCACAGTTAGATTAAGTCTCTTAGTGCAAGAGCTTAGGCCGAGCCATAGGTCATTGAGAAATTTTGCAGCTCTCCATCCTTGGATTCTCCTAATTTCACTCATCCATACAGAGATAATATTCTGGATGAGCAGTGTTAAAAAAAGAATAAGCCCCAAATGGAGTTATCATACACCCACCACCACGAAGACAGCAAACCAGGGACTTAATTACAATTTCAACTGCTCCCTGACTGAAATTTCATGATCAGCACTGATGGACGACATCATCTGCGTGATGAAAACCTGCAGTCCCTTGCAGAAAGAAGTGTCCAGAACTAAAACACAGTCCTTGCTTTTCTTTTGCTAATAGCTTCCTTGCCCCACCCTCCATCTGCCTAGAAGAACTTTCCCTTTTCTAGAACTCTTCAAACACCTGCCTATTAGCAGAGGAACTGCCTGATTCAGGATTCATCTTGTAAAGCCAATTAGATCTTCAAATTTACTCAGTTGAATCTGTGTTCCTTAACAGCCGTGAGGGAGGGGGGGAAAAGCCATTTCTTGTGCTGTGAAAATAGTATATGCAAAGAGAGAATTGTAATAAGCAATCTGGAAAATTCTAGGCTGAAAGGCAAATAGATGGTCAGCATTGTTCACAAGTTAGTATTTTAAATCTTCAGCATGACAAAGATTCATCTACTTGTCAACATTTTTATTTCCTCAGGCAAAGATCCTTAATACGACCAAGATGTCCATATCAACAGTTCCTGCTAAAGGACTTTAGAAGATACTTAAGCCAAACTGAGGGATCAACAGGTTATCCTGACAAACAGGGGAAGCCCAGAGCTCCTGCAGGTTGCATGAATCTGAGGAGACAGGTGTTTTCTGTTGCCTATCGCTTCATAACAAATGACCCAAAGTTTTGCGACCTAAAAGAACCACTTTCTTACATGGCATGCTTTTGCTGATCAAGAACTCAGGGAGGGTTAGGCTGGGCAATTCTGCTCCAGTGGGGCATCACTCAGACCATTCAGTGATTTTTAAGTGATGCTTCGCTCTTGTGCATTTGCCTTAGAAGGGGCAGCTGGAAGGTCTGGCTCAGGGAAGCCTGTCTTCCTTTCCATGTAACATCCTCCATGTGCTTTTGCCAGCAAGGTAAAGGGGGGCTCAGGGCTCCCAGAAATCAAGGCAGAAGTTTCCGGTCCTTTTTTTCTTTTTTGCCAAACTCTTTGTTTTTTGTTTATTTATTTATTTTGAGAAGGAGAGAGAGAAAGACAGCATGAACGAGGGAGGGAAAGAGAGAGAGGGAGAAAGAGGATCCCAAGCAGGCTCCACACTGTTAGAGCAGAGCCCGATGCGAGGCTTGAACCCCAGAACTGTGAGATCATGACCTGAGCTGAAATCGAGAGGACACTTAACCGACTGAGCCACTTGGGCACCCCACAAGCTTACAGTTCTATTATATATAGATATGTATTCTATACATTATATATAATTATATATAGGATATATATATATAATATATATTTTCCTATATAATATATATGTGTATTATATAGGAAGCAAAAGTAATAAGCTTTTTTTTTCATGGCTATATCTACATTGTCAAATGAAGGGCCTGAAGAACACTAATAGGATAAAAACAATAGCAAATGAAAATAGAACTCTGTATCCTGAAGCTAGGGAATTCACTTTCTTCTCAAGTGCACCTGGCACATTCTCCAAGATTGATCACATACAGGGTCATAAAGCAGCCTTCCATAAATACAAAAGAGTTGAGACTATACCATACACACTTTCAGATCACAATGCTATGACCTTTGAAATCAACCACAGGAAGAAGTCTGGAAACCCTCCAAAAATGTGGAAGTTAAAAACTACCCTACTGAAGAATGACTAGGCGAACATGGCAATTAGGGAAGAAATTAAAAAACATGGAAACAAATGCAAATGAAAATTCATCAATCCAAACTTTCTGGGACACAACAAAAACAGCCCTAAGAGGAAAGTTCATTGCAATCCAGGCCAATTTTCACAAACTAGAAAAAGCACAAACTCAAAACCTAACAGAGCACCTAAGGAAACTAGAAAGGGAGCAGCAAGAGCACCCCAAATCCAGAAAAATAAGAGAAATAATAAAGATCAGGGCAGAATTAAACAAGATAGAATCCACAAAAACAATTGAACAGATCGATGAATCCAAGAGTTGATTTTTTTGAAAAAATAAACACAATTGATAAACCTCTAGCTGGGCTCCTGAGAAATAAAAGAGAAAACACTCAAATAGACAAAATCAGGAAGGAAAATGAATCTATTACAACAGATCCCTCAGAAATACAAGCAACCATTAGAGATTACTATGAAAAATTATATGCCAACAAACTGGACAATCTAGAAGAAATGGACAAATTCCTAAATGCACATGCACTACCAAATTCAAATGAGAAGAGATAGAAAATCTCAACAGGCCCACAAACGGTGAAGAAATCGAATCAGTTATCAAAAATTTCCCAGGGAATAAAAGCCCAGGACCGATGGATTCCCAGAGGAATTCTACCAGACATTTAAATCAGAGTTAACACTGATCCTTCTCAAGTTATTCTAAAAAATAGAAATGGAAGGAAGACTTCCAGGCTCATTCTACGAAGCACATATCACTTTGATCCCTAAGCCAGACAGAGACCCAACAAAAAAAGAGAACTATAGGCCAATATCCTTAATTAATACAGATGCAAAAATACTCAACAAGATACTGGCAAATCGAATTCAACAGAATATAAAAAGAATTATCCATTATGATCAAGTGGGATTCATTCTTGGTGTACAAGGCTCGTTCAATAATCGAAAATCCATCAATGTGATACATCACATTAACAAAAGAAAAGGAAAAAAAACATATGATTTTGTTGATAGATGCAGAAAAAGCATTTGACAAAATACAATATCCCTTCTTAATAAAAACCCTCGAGAAAGTCAGGATAGAAGGAACTTACTTAAACATCATAAAAGACATTTATGAAAAGCCCACGGTCAATGTTATCCTCAATGGGGAAAAACTGAGAGCTTTACCCCTGAAATTAGGGACACGACAGGGATGTCGACTCTCGCCACTGCTGTTTAACGTAGTGTAGGAAGTCCTAGCATTGACAATCAGACAACAAAAGGAAATAAAAGGCATCAGAATAAGCAAAGATGAAGTCAAACTTTCAGTTTTCACAGATGACATGATACTCTAAATGGAAAACCCAATCGATGCCAACAGAAGCATTCTGGATCTGATCAATAAATTTAGTAAAGTTGCAGGGTACAAAATCAATATACAGAAATTGGTTGCTTTCTTATACACCAATAAGGAAGCTGTGGCAAGAGAAATCAAGAAACTGATCCCATTCACAATTGCACTAAAAACCATAAAATACCTAAAAGTAAACCTAACCAGGGATGTAAAAGACCTGTATGCTGAAAACTATAGAAGACTTACAAAGGAAATTGAAGAAGAAACAAAGAAATGGAAAAACATTCCATACTCATGGATCGGTAGAATAAACATTGTTAACATGTCATTATTACCCAAAGTAATTTACACATTCAATGCAATCCCCATCAAAGATGCACCAGCATTCTTCTCAAAACCAGAACAAACTGTCTTAAAATTCATATAGAATCACAAAAAAACCCCGAATAACCAAAGTAATATTGAAGAAGAAAACCAAAATGGGAGGCATCACAATCCCAGAATTTAGCCTCTACTACAAAGCTGTCATCATTAAGACAGTATGGTATTGGCACAGAAACAGACAAATGGACCAATGGAATAGAATACTGAGCCCAGAACTGGACCCACAAGTGTATGGCCAATTAATCTTTGACAAAACAGGAAAGAGTATCTAATGGAAAAAAGACAGCCTCTTCAACAGGTGGTGTTGGGAGAGCTGGATAGCAACATGTAGAAGAATGAAAATAGACCACTTTCTTACACCATTCACAAAAATAAACTCAAAATGGATAAAGCACCTGAATGTGAGACAAGAAACCATCAAAACCCTAAAGGAGAAAGCAGTAAATAGCCTCCTTGACCTCAATTGCAGCAATTTCCTACTTGACACATCCCCAAAGGCAAGGGAATCAAGAACAAGAATGAACTATTGGGACCTCATCAAGATAAAAAGCGGAGGAGGAGCCAAGATGGCGGAGAGGAAGGGAGTTCTATAAACTTCGTCTGCCCCATCTATCGAACTGAGAAGGACATTTCTCTCATCTGCAAAAGCAGAAGGAGAAAATACGGACTCCAGAAGGAAGAGAACCTCAAGGATACCTGAGTGAGTGAGTGCGAACTGGGGAGATTGGAAAAAGGGTCAGCCCGAGATGGGCAGGGGAGGTGGGAGCCCCAGCCCAATGCGGGGCAAGTGCCCAGAGCCCAAGAGACAAAGAGAAGAGACAGAGAGACTGAACATGCTCACAGTACTGTCTCTGGGGAAGAGGTAAAGAACGCTTAACCGCACTTGGAGAGAGAAACTCACTCCATAGATAACTGCTGGGTAGCCCAAATCCCGAACCCAGGTGGTGCAAGGGAAAGAACAGCTTCCAGCCCTGCACCATCTTGGCAGGGAGTCAGCGGCCATGGCAGCAGCGGTGTCAGGGGCGCTCACATCGACCTCAGTTTCGGGAGTGGGAACACGCACCTCATTTCCACGGCGCATCTCACCCCCAGCATTGGCCGCACAAATTCTGAATCCCGGGTGCCAACAGGGGTAAAAACGTCCCCACCTCTGCCCGATCCCAGCAGGGATTTGGCGGTGGTGGAGGCCTGGGCATGCGCTCAGGCTGCAGGAGGTACCAGCTCATTTCCAGCAGCTCCCGGCGCCTCCGGCAACAGCTGCTCACTCATTCCTCCCCCAACACCATCGCGATCCTGGCTGGGGGTTGGGTCTGTGACAGTGCGCACTTCATCTCCTGCTGCGCATCTTGCCTCAGGCAGGGGCAGCCGAAATCCCTGCCTGAGCCAAGACAAACCAATTCCTCCCCCTAAGAAGCCAGCCACCAAAGCAAATACATCTCATCTGTGGTAGCATAAAAGTGCATGGACTGGAACTTTGAACCGACGTGGGCCTGGAAAATACAACTCAGCTCAACCATGCCACAAGGAGATCGGACTCATTAGAGTGGCCTAGACTGCATAGCTCAGCGGAGCTTGGCGTGCCGCCTATCGAATCTCTGCAGACACCAAGGCTGAGCCTCTGAGAACAGCCTCCAAACCTCCAAACCATGCCTATCCACGAGGGGGAGCTGCTGGGGTTTTTTAATAATTTTTTTTCTTTTTCCTTCTTTTCTTCATTTTTTTCTTTTCTTCTTTTTCTGTATGTATTTTTTAATTATTATTACTTTTTAAAATTTAAATGTTTTAAAAATTTTAATCCTAATTTTCCTTTCTCCATTCTCCCTTTTTTTTTTTAACCTTCTTGCAATCCAGATATATTCTCCTGTATCTCATCTCTACCTCTCCCCTCAACTGGTCATACACTTTTAGACTGTCCACTGTCCTTTGTTGTCTCTGACCCCCTTTATATATTTTTTCTTTTTTTTTCTTTTCATCATCTCTTCTTTTCATCTCTTTCCTCTCCATTTTCTTTCTTTTCTTTCCCCCTTTGAATGTGTTTGTTTGTTTGATTTGTCTGTGCGTTTGTGTGTTACTGTTCCCTCTGTGTTTGTCTGTCTGTTTTCTTTCTTAGGGCTACACCAAGAAACAAGCCAAAGTGTGCATGACAGTGAGTCCCAAATATTGCTGAGTAGGGAAATAAAATATTCAAAGGCACAACAAGAGAAACTGAGAGACACCATTAAAAGAATATTTCCTGAAATGACAGGCCCTGGACAGTCAATAAGCCTCCTTTAACAGAGAAATATTAACAGGTGCACAGTGCACAACGAGCTTTCTAAAGGTGAAAAGAGACAGAAAACCAGCAAAAATGACAAAACGAAGGAACTCTCCCCTGAAGAACCTCCAGGAGGAAGTCACAGCCACAGAACTGTTCAAGGCAGATCTAGACAACATACCGGATCAAGAATTTTAAAAACTTGTCATAAAATTAATTGCTAAAGTTGAGAAAAGCATCAAAGAATCAACTGAGACAATTCTAGGAGCTTTGAAAACAGGTGTGATGAGTTAAAAAAGGCTATAGACGAGGTTAATAACAAACTGGAGGCAGCCACCTCGAGGATTGACGATGCAGAAAGAAGAATAGGTGAATTAGAAGATATAGTTATAGCAAAAGAGGAAGCTGAAAAAAAGAGAGAGAAATTAATCCAGGAGCAGGAAAGGAGAATTCGAGACCTGAGTGATACAATCAAACGGAAGAACATCATATCATAGGAATTCCTGAAGAAGAAGACAGAGAGAAAGGTCCTGAAGGGATACTAGACCAAATTATAACTGAGAATTTCCCAAATCTGGGAAAAGAAATAGACATTCAAATTCAAGAGACACAAAGAATCCCCTTAAGACATACCTTGAATTGGCCTTTGACATTACATATCATAGTGAAACTGGCAAAATATAAAGATAAAGAGAGAATTCTGAAAGCAGCTAGGGAGAAAAGGGCCCTCACATACAAAGGGAAATCTATCAGAGTGGTTACAGACCTATCTATTGAAACTTTGCAGGCCAGGAAAGAATGGCAGGAAATCTTCAATGTGATGAACAGAAAAAACATGCAGCCAAGAATCCTTTATCCAGCAAGCCTGACATTCAAAATAGAAGGAGAGATAAAAGTGTTCCCAAATAAACAAAAATTGAGAGAATTCATGACCACCAAACCAACCCTACAGGAAATCCTAAGAGGGACTCTATGAGGAAAATGTTGCAAAGAATACAAGGTGCTAGAGACACCACTATAAACATGAATTCTAGGGAGAACACAATGACTCTAAACCTACATTTTTCAATAATAGTACTGAATGTAAAGGGATTGAATGCTCCAACCAAACGACACAGGATAGCAGAATGGATCAAAAAACAAAACCCATCTATTTGCTGTCTACAAGAGACTTATGTTCGACCAGAAGACACCATCAGGTTGAAAGTAAAGGGATGGAGAAATATCAATCATGCAACTGGAAGCCAAAAGAAAGCTGGAGTAACCATACTTATATCAGACAAACTGGACTTTAAAGTAAAGGCAGTAACAAGAGATGAAAAAGGACATTATATAATAATTATAGGATCTCTCCATCAGGAAGAGCTAACAATTATAAATATCTATGTGCCAAATTCGGGAGTGCCCAAATACATAAAACAATTAATCACAGAAAGAAACAGTCTTCTTGACAAAAATGTGCTAATTGCAGGGGACTTTAATACTCCACTGACAGCAATGGATAGATCAACCAGACAGAAAATCACTAAGGAAACAATGGACCTGAATGACACATTGGAAAAGATGGAACTGATAGACATATTTAGAACTCTGCATCCTGAAGATAGGAAATTCACCTTCTTTTCTGGTGCACATGGTACATTCTCCAAGATAGATCACATACTGGGGCATAAAGCAGCCCTCCATAAGTATAAACAAATAGAGATCATACCATGCACACTTTCAGATCACAATGCTATGAAACTTGAAATTAACCACAGGAAAAAGTCTGGAAAACCTCCAAAAATGTGGAGGTTAAAAACCACCCTACTAAAGAATGATTGTGTTAATCGGGCAATTAGCGAAGAAATTTAAAAATATATGGAAACCAACAAAAATGAAAATACAACAATCCAAAATCTCTGGGATGCAGCAAAGGCAGTCCTAAGAGGAAAGTATATTGCAATCCAGGCCAATCTCAACAAACTAGAAAAAGCACAAATTCAAAATTTAACAGAGAGCCTACTGGAACTAGAAGGGAAGCAGCAAGAGCACCCCAAACCCAGCGGATGAAAATAAATAATAAAGATCAGGGCAGAAATAAACAATATAGAATCCAAAAGAACAGTCGAGCAGATCAATGAAACCAAGAGTTGATTCTTTGAAAAAATAAACAAAATAGATAAAACTCTAGCCAGGCTCCTCAGAAGGAAAAGAGAGCACCCAGATAGACAAAATCATGAATGAAAAAGGATCTATTACAACCAGTCCCTCAGAAATACAAGCAATCATCAGAGATTACTATGAAAAATTATATGCCAACAAACTGGACAACACAGAAGAAATGGACAAATTCCTAAATGCACATGCACTGCCAAAATTCAAACGGGAAGAGATAGAAAGCATGAATAGACCAATAACCAGTGAAGAAATCGAATCCGTTATCAAAAATCTCCCAAGGAATAAGAGCCCAGGGCCAGATGGCTTCCCAGGGGAATTGTACCAGATATTTAAAGCAGAGCTCATACTCATTCTTCTCAAACTATTCCAAAAAATAGAAATAGAAGGAAAACTTCCAAACTCATTCTACGAAGCCAGCATCACCTTGATACCCAAACCAGACAAGGACCCAGCCAAAAAAGAGAACTACAGACCAATATCCTTCATGAATACAGATGGAAAAATACTCAACAAGATACTAGCAAATCGAATTCAACAGCATATAAAAAGAATTATCCATCATGATCAAGTGGGATACATTCCTGGGTTACAGGGCTGGTTCAATATTCACAAATTCATCAATGTGATCCATCACATTAACAAAAGAAGGGAAAAAAAAAACATATGATCCTGTCGATAGATTCAGAAAAAGCATTTGACAAAATACAGCACCCTTTCTTAATAAAAAACCCTTGAGAAAGTCGGAATAGAAGGAACTTACCTAAACATTATAAAAGCAGTTTATGAAAAGCCCACAGCCAATATTATCCTCAATAGGGAAAAATTGAGAGCTTTCCCCCTGAGATCAGAACACGACAGGGGTGTCCACTCTCACCACTGCTGTTTAACATAGTGCTGGAAGTCCTAGCATCAGCAATCAGACAACAAAAGGAAATAAAAGGCATCAGAATTGGCAAAGAAGAAGTCAAACTTTCACTTTTCGCAGATGACATGATACTCTACATGGAAAACCCAATCGACTCCACCAGAAGCCTTCTAGAACTGATCAATGAATTCAGTAAAGTTGAAGGATACAAAATCAATATACAAAAATCAGTTGCATTCCTATACACCAAAAATGAAGCAGCCGAAAGAGAAATCAAAAAACTGATCCCATTCATGATTGCACGAAAAACTATCAAATACCTAGGAGTAAATCTAACCAAGAATGTAAAAGACCTATATGATGAAAACTATAGAAAACTTATGAAAGAGATTGAAGAAGACACCAAGAAATGGAAAAACATTCCCTGTTCATGGATCGGAAGAATAAACATTGTGGAAATGTCATTACTACCCAAAACAATCTACACATTCAATGCAATCCCCGTCAAAATTGCACCAGCATTCTTCTCAAAGCTAGAACAAACTATCCTCAAATTCGTATGGAACCAAAAAAGACCCTGAATAGCCAAAGTTATATTGAAGAAGAAAACCAAAACGGGAGGCATCACAATCCCAGACTTTAGCCTCTACTACAAAGCTGTCATCATCAAGACAGTATGGTATTGGCACAAAAACAGACACACAGACCAATGGAATAGAATAGAGAACCCAGAACTGGGCCCACAAATGGATGGCCAATTAATTTTTGACAAAGCTGGAAAGAGTATGCGATGCAAAAAAGACTGCCTGTTTAGCAGGTGGTGCTGGGAGAACTGGACAGTAACATGCAGAAGAAAGAAACTAGACCACTTTCTTACACCATACACAAAAATTAACTCAAAATGGCTGAAGGACTTGAATGTGAGACAGGAAACCATCAAAACCCTCGAGGAGAAAGTAGGAAAAAACCTGCTAGACCTCCACTGCAGCAATCTCCTACTCGACACATCCCCAAAGGCAAGGGAAATGAAAGCAAAACTGAACTCTTGAGACTTCATCAAGATAAAAAGCTTCTGCACTGCAAAGGAAACAATCAAGAAAACTAATAGGCAACCGACAGAATGGGAAAAGATAGTTGCAAATGACATATCAGATAAAGGGCTAGTATCCAAAATCTACAAGGAACCCACTAAACTACATACCCAAAAAACAAATAATCCAGTGAAGAAATGGGCAGAAGACCTGAACAGATACTTCTCCAAAGAGAACATCCAGATGGCCAACAGGCACATGAAACGACGCTCAACGTCATTCATCATCAGGGAAATACAAATCAAAACCACACTGAAATATCACCTCATGCCCGTCAGAGTGGTTAAAATGAACAGATCAAGAGAAGATAGATGCTGGTGAGGATGTGGAGAGACGGGCACCCTCCTACACTGTTGGTGGCAATGTAAACTGGTGCAGCTGCTCTGGAAAACAGTATGGATGTTCCTCAAAAAACTATCAATAGAACTCCCCTATGACCCAGCAATAGCACTGCTAGGAATTTATCCAAGGGATACAGAAGTGCCAATGCATAGGAGCACATGTACCCCAATGTTCATAGCAGCACTTTCTACAATAGCCAAATCATGGAAAGAAACTAAATGTCCATCATCTGATGAGTGGATCAAGAAGTTGTGGTGTATATATACAATGGAGTACTACATGGCAATGAGGAAGAATGAAATATGGCCATTTGTACAAAGTGGATAAACCTCGAGGGTGTCATGCTAAGCGAAGTAAGTCAGGCGGAGAAGGACAGATACCATATGTTTGCACTCATAGGTCTAACAGGAGAAACTTAACAGAGGGCCATATGGAGGGGAATGGGGAAAGAGAGTTGGGGAGAGAGAGGGACACAAATCATAAGAGACTATTGAATACTGAGAACGAACCAAGGGCTGAAGGGTGAGGGGGAGGGGGAAGGGGGTGATAGTCATGGAGTGGGGGGCGCTTGTGGGGAAGCACTGGGTGCTATATGGAAACCTATATGACAATAAAATATTATTTAAAAAAATAAAATGGCCTCTATTGTTTGCAGAGTATCTCTGATATTTTCACAGACATTTGTACTGGTATTATTTGCTATTATTAGATACCTTCTGTAGCCCATGTTTTCTAGTTGCATTACTTCATATGATTCTCACGATAACCATTTTTAGAGAAGCATTCTATCTTCATCTTGCAAATGAGGAAAGTGGTATGCAGCAGCACAAATTTTGCCATACCAGGGCACACAGAGCTGTGGAGTGGAAGTTCTTTGATATCCAAGACCACGGTCTTTCCGTGAAGTCACATTGCCATCCCACGTGCCACATGAGATGCATGTGGTGCCACAACAGGGTTCCTCATTCTCATTTCACAAATAAGACAAGCCAGGCTGAAGGTCAACAGTGGCCCCTGTGTGACGCAGCTCCAAAGGAGAGACGCAGAGACTGGAACCCAGGCATTTTTAAGTGCCGGAAATCTTAGGTGCTGCAGACACCGTTTCGTTGTAATAATTTTAACCATGTTAAAGAACATCTAAAACTGTATGTAACCTTTTATCATTTTTATGCTTATGACTGTGTGCTAATGGAAAATGTAAATTCCTTGCAATTTACAGCAGATTTTACATTAGTGGCAGTGTTCCCATAGTTTCGTTATCTCAGTTTGTCTTAAACATTTATTACTAATTTGACACCAGTGATGTTCTAATTAAAGTTCATTCTCTAACATGAAATACAGTGTATATAAAGCAGCAAGAACACTCCCTTTCTCTTTAGATTGCCAGATATTTCATGGGTGGTTTACAATAAATGTTGGAAGTAATTTTGTCTATTTGTTTAGGAAATCATCATCCTCATCATTCTTAATTCCTGTTCCCGCCCTGCATTTTTTCCAGCAAATCATGTGTTTCATTAAAAAAACTCTTTTATGCAATGAGTTTTTATTTCAGCCCAATTGTCAATTAAAATAAGTATCCAAATTGCTTAATTGCCTGATGGAAGATGTTAGATATTTCCAAACATGAACTACGCTTTTAGTAGAAAGATTATAAAAACGTTCATACTTGAGGAAAAAAGCAGGGGCTTAAAGATAAATTAGGTCATCCTAAACCCTTTTAACATAAACAGAATCTAAATAAGGTCCACACCTTCACTGACCTCTGTTGGCTCTACTTCTTAAATACATATTTCAAATGTCATTTTTATTTCTTCCATCCCAACTTCTCAACTTCTGTGAGTTTTGATTCTCAAACTTCACATTGAAATCCTCTCAGACATTTACACTTAATACTGATACCTGAGTCTTCCTCCCAGACATTCTGATTAATTAGTATGGGATGGGCCAGAGAACTCATGACTCTATCTGGTTTTTAGGCGATGGTGATGCCCTTGGTTCAGGAATTAAACTCAGAGAACTACTGTTCTCACTTCTTGCTACTTGATACTGTTTGAACATGTTCCACGGACCAAAAATACCCTGCATCCCCTGGAAGCTTGTTAGAAATGCAAACTTCGGGTCCCCATCCCAGACCTACTGAATCATATCTTGCATTTTAGCAACATCCCCAGGGGATTCATATAAACAGTAAAGTGTGAGTAGAGCATGAATTAATGTTCTAGTCATCTGCCTTCTCAACTTCTTATTAGTTTCTTTACTATTTATTCATACCAACTTCCAATCTGCCTCTCATGTTACTTTCTTTTTTTTTTTTCTTCATGTTACTTTCTAACGTGTATAGACAACCATAACTATGATCATAAGAATAACTTCGTGGAAATATCTCACATTCTTCCTCTGTTCCCATTTAAACTCCTTTCTCTGCAAGGTAGACTTCTGTGACCTCTTCTCCATTCCTAGCATTCCATAAACACAGACTTCTGCACTTGGAAACTCTTTGTAAGTCACTCCTTCTCCTGTTAACAGTTTCCCACCATTGTGAAACACCTGTGAGCTAGAGCACTCCATCTGAGAAATGTAGCCATACAATGGTTGAAGGACAATGATGATACAGTAGAAAGAGAGTAGTTGGCCAAAATCAGAGTGACTCTGAGCTTTGTCCTTTCCTGGATTTCTTTTCCTGGAAAACCAGCTTTGCAACTTTGAGCTCTGTCCTTTCCTGGATTTAAATGCTTGGAAATCCAACTGACCTTCTTGGCCTTTTCTTTTACTAATCTATACAATGGGGTTAATGACAGAATCATTTAAATAGATAGGGCACATAAAACACTGGCCAACATCTGACTTGTACATAGTATGTACTGGATTGGTGATGGTATATCAGTCATCTGGCACAGCACAAGGTATATAGGAAACAAACATGTGCTCAAGACATTGTCAATTAAAAGAGGGTACAAAAAACTCAAGAAGGGAAACATGCCTACAAAACTGTCTTTTAACCATTAGATAAGTGATGAGCTCAAAACACCTCTTGGTGAACTCCTGACTGACCCAATTCCTTTGTTCTTAATATAAAAAGAAAAATGCATTAAGGAGGAAATACTTTTGTAGGAGCCAAAAGAGAAAAAAACACAAGAGAAAAGTAAGAACACCCCTTCAATTCTTTTTAAAGAACTCTGCAGAGTACTTAAAATATTTTATATTTAATATTAAATATTTCAGTTACATTGGGAAGGTTTATAAGTCCTGGTGAATAGTCCTGCAATTAAAATATTCAAATGAAGGGAAGGGGTATTTTTTCCCTATTGAAATTTAAAGTTATTTAATTTTTGATTATGTAATGTTACTTGGACTCCCACAAAGGCTTTCCCTACATTAGAAATATTGTATTGTACTAAAAAGTCTTTCATTCCTAGCTCTCAAGCTGTAAATAATATATAAGCGTTGCTTCACACGGTAAAATAAAAAATGAATCATTCCTTTTTAATAGTCCACATGAATAATTATTGGATCAATAGTTCACAGTATACAACCTACAATTAAATGTATTCAATAACTCAGTAAAATGGCCATATTTTATATCTGAAAGCCATTAAAGTAATATTAGATAACCCCTAATCTAAGATCATTCTTTAGTTATAATGAAGCAGGGATATATGTATTTAAATTCTTCAAAAGTAATTGATGTTTTATTCCAAAAAAAATCCCCTATTTAATTAAATAAATAAAAGCATTTAAATCTCTAATGGACTATATTCAATTAACACAATATACAATATGCAATCCTCGGTATAGTAAAATGTTTAAGTCCAAGCAAATACATTTAGGGTTTCAACTCAGAGGCATTGTTTATAAAAAGGTTGACTAGGGTCCAAAGCTACATATTTTGATGGTAAAAGCAAGTCTTTGAAACTGGTTTATCACTGGGTTATGTTAACGGATAGCAGTATGCTTTTGAAGGTTTTCAGTGTGTATGTTGGCCTTAGGAGTTGCTATACGCCCAGACCCAACCACGGAATGTGGGCTCAACACCTTTAAAAAATGTTTATATACTTAGAGAGAGAAAGAAAGAGAGAGAGGGAGAGAGGCAGAGAGAGATGGAGACAGAGAATTCCAAGCAGGCTCCATGCTGTCAGTGCAGAGTCCAACATGGGGCTCGAACTCACAAACTGTATGATGGTGACCTGAGCCAAAATCAAGAGTTGGATGCTTAACCAACTGAGCCACCCAGGCACCCCTTAAAATTGTTTTTTGACTGAAAAAATAACTAGATAAGGGGCTATAGAGTCTGGGTACTCTTAATAAAGAAAGAGTCCGGCTACTCAAAGTGTAGTCTCTGGGTCAGCAGCTTTGGCCCACTTGGCAGCCAAGAACTAGGTACAAAAGCAGAATTGAGACACTCCAACCCTACTGAATGAAAATCAGCACTTCGACTGGAGCCCCATTGTTCTGAAAACACAGCATTTGAGAAGCTGCTCAAGCAAGAGAGTCTTAATCCCTGGGACTCTGGATTCATCCAGCCCAAGCCACATCCTGGGCCCAACACTTTGCAGTTCCTTATAAAGTGTAAATGGTCTGTAAATATTAATTCTTATTCTTTGACATGGTGAAGAGTGGTCATTTCAATACTTATATCACAAAGCCACCTGGCGTCTAGCAGAGGCACCCTTGACTTTGGATTGGAAGACCTGGATTTGATTCTTGGCTTTGTTACTTCCTACTTGCTTGTTTTGCTTTGTCATGCTTTGAATTTTTATTGACAGTCCAGTTAGTTAACCTACAGTGCAAGATTAGTTTCAGGTGTACAGTCTAGTGATCCCACACTTCCTCAAAATTCCGGGTCCTCATCACAAGTGCATTCTTTAATCCTTATCACTTATTTCCCTCATCCCCTCACCCAAGCCCCTCTGGTGACCATCAGTTTGCTCTCTATAGTTAAGAGTCCGCTTCTTGGTTTGACTCTCTTTTTTTCCCCTTTGTCCTTTTGTTTTGTTTTTTAAATTCCACATAGGAGTGAAATCATATGGTATTTGTCATTCTCCAACTGACTTATTTCATTTAGTATAATATTCTCTAGCTCTACCCGTGTCACTGCAAATGGCAAGATTTTGTTCCTTTTTATGGCTAAATAATATCCCACTGTATATTAACAAAATTTAATATACAGTGTATATATAATACACATCATATATTATCTATACTATACATTATAATATAGACTTATATAGTATATATCATACATAATATATATTCTGTAGTTAGTACATATATATTATATAGTGTTCATATACATATATGTTTGTGTATTTATATATATATACATATATACATATATATATATACACACACACACACACACCACATTATTATCCATTCATCACTGATAGAGACTACCTCCTTTACCTCAGGCTTCTGTCCTATTCAGGGTCCCTGAATTTCAGATTCCCAGTGTGTAAAGCAGTAGTAACATCTCAAGGATGTTGTAAAGACCTAATGGGGCAATGGCGTGAAATCATTCTGTGAATGCTATAATTTTGCACACATAATAATTATTATTTGGGCCCCAGTTGATAAACTGGCGTGTACTCCACTGACATGGGGTGGGGTACCCACCCACCCATGTTCCCTCATGTGACTCTCCTTCTCAGGACTCTGATGAGAGAATCCAAACTCTCTGCCCACTGGGTTTCTCCCTGACCTGAGCCCTGCCCCTCTTACTGACCCCATTTTCTACCCATCATACCTTTTCGCACATCTCACAGCCATACAAGCCTTGAGGTTTTTCTATGATGACAGCAACAATGTATTTTCCATTTGTCCCTTGTCCTTGTCATTCCCTGGGGCTGGAATGAGCTTACCTCCAGGGTCAGCATGGCCTCTACTCTCAGTTCTCTTCGTGCACATCCACTCCTCAGAGAAGCCTTCCCTGATTTCTGGAACAGCACTCCACTCACCCCCTCTCCACCCACGTACTCTCCACATGTTCCATTGAATTTTTATGCTACCTGACATCATAATTCCATTTGCAAAGCAGAAAACACTGGAGGTATTTTAGGAGGAAAAATGTCATAGAGGAGAAGTTTTTATATAAACTCATTGGAAGATATGAAAGATCTAAGATCAGACAAAGCCTTAGATGACATGAGAGAAATCTGGGAGAATAAAAACTGCCCAGAAGTTGCAGCTACCAGCAAAATGTCAAGAATGGGCTGCACAGGAGTTGGCTGGGAGCCATTCCCCATGCCATCATGGCGTCTGCTCAGCTGTCGGCTCCAGCCGCCTCTGTGACTACAGACTTCTCCTTCTCTTCCTCTCCAATTCTGTAAAAGTGCCTCTTGGGAGTCACTCCTGTCCTGCTGCAAGGGTGTCTGGGAAATGTAGTTTTGAGAACTCAAGGTCTTGCAGATCCAGAAAAGCTTAGAAGGGCAAAGTCAGGAAAATAACTAAATATCCGGCACACATATATACGTATTATCTATTTTCCCTGCAAAAACAAGAGCTCGGTGAGAGTGATGACTTTGTCTATTTCCCCCACTGATATAGCCTAAATACACAGAACAGTGGCTAAAATTTAGTCAGTTGACACTCAAAAAGTTGTCTTATTGAATGAATGAGTGAGTAAGCTAGTGAGTGAGTGAATGGACGGCAGAAGCTCAAAGCTGGTATTCCAGTCACTCTCTCTGCCTTGCCCTTTGGTGAGCTAGGACTCAGGACAAAGGGATACCCTGATGTGTGGCAGTTTGAAGTTACGGTTCCCACCGTGTGGACATCTCTAGGTCTCCAGTCTTCACATTGTTCCCAGTGGGTGACTGCCAGCAAGATAAGCTGGACCAAGGACTAGGCTGGCTGCCAAAAGATTTGGGCTTCTAGTCTGGTTTGTATTTCTTTTTATTTTTTTAAGTTTATTTATTTATTTTGAAAGAGACAGAGACAACAGAAGTGGCAGAGGGGGAGAGAGAGAGACTCCCAAGCAGGCTCCACACTATCAACACAGAGTCTAACATGGCTCAAAATCACAAACCATGAGATCATTACCTGAGCCAAAATCAAGAGTTGGACGCTTAACTTGCTGAGCCACCCAGGTGCCCAATGGCTTGTATTTCTGATAACTGGAGGTTTAAGGAGAGTTAGGATCCCCAGAAAAAGAAAGAGAAGTGATTCAGACCCCATGCTATTTTTCTGTGCATTACAAACTCTACATGCCCTGGGATGCTTCAGCTCAAGTCACGACCTCATGACTCATGAGTTCGAGCCCCTCCTCAAGATCTCTGCTACTGGCACAGAGCCTGCTTCTGACCCTCTCTCCCCGTCTCTCAGTCCCTCCTCTCACACTCATGCTACCTCTCTCTCTGTGTCTCTCTCTCCCAAAAATAAACAATAAGAATTTTTAAACAAAAAAATTACAAAGAAATGCAAACAAAGATTTTAAGAGAGCAAAGGGAATGCAAACACAGACAGGCACTACCAGCCCAGGAAAGATTCTAATCCTATCAGAGACATTAGCAATGATAAAACTCTCAGTGCTGTTGCAAACGTAAGCAAGACCCTGCATTCCTTGCTGTAGATGTGGAGCCCAAGACCCCATCCAGTTTATGCCCGGTTCTCGGAGCATGCCCATGGCCCTTTCCTCTTTTCTGACAGTTCCCAGTGCTTCCTTGACAACATTAAAGACTCTGGTCTAGGAGAAGCACAGGCTTCACTGGCAACACAGGACCCCGGTGTAGGCATCTTTTGTAAGCCCACCAGCAAAACCTCATGCCTGCATCTACATGTGATGACAGAGCTCCCTTTCTGAATATTCGTCCTAACACTACATAAACAAAACCGGCTCACCCTCACGTGGAGAGTCACAGCATTAGAAGATATTGCCCAGGATCCTGTTTGCCGCAAGTAAAGTCTCTTTAGTGCAACAACTCTACCCAGTGTAGTCTCTGTCTGTAACTCACCAAGTAGCAAACTCACGTTGGTTCAGCTACAGGGGAATCTTGAAGAACACATTTTACCCCTCTGAGCCCCATTTTGTTTTCTGGGAAATGAAGACAAGGCATGGTGTCCTGTTTAGATCACAGGGTGCCCAGAAGATCGGTGGAGACAATGTATTTTGCTACTGATTCATGGATGCATTCATTCATCAAACATTCACTAAACACTCTATTCCAGAAATGGCAGAAGAGACTAGGAATACAAAAGCATATAAAACACCATCCTTGAGCCTGAGACATAGACTAGACTCATAAACAGCCAATGAAATAGCCTGATTAGAGATAGAATGCCAGCAGCGAACTCAAACAGGTGTGGAAGCCGGGAGAATGGGCTCACATGGCTGAAGGAAGCTATACCTCTTCGCAGGAGCTTGGCATTTCAGCACAATCTCGAAGGAGATGTTGAAAAGAAAAAAATGCGTCAATTTGGGTCAACGGTAAATCGCCCTCCAGTTTTCCTGGTGGGTATGTTCTATGTTTGATAATACCTCTGTGTGTGGAAAGGTGTCTGTGTGTATCTGTAACATCACAAGGAAAGCAGTCCTCAACTATGAACATAGATTGAATTCTAGCCTCACCGCTTACTAGTATTTGACCATAAGACATTAACCCAACATTTCCGTGTCAGTTTCCTTATCTGTAAAGGTTAGGAAATAATAGTATTTCTTTCATAGCATCGTGAGGATTATGAGTTTATACACAAACTACTTGTAATAGTGTCTGACTATTGAGCAGGATAAACACACAATAAACCTAGCTATTATTATGATAATAGTAATTATATTATTATTATTGTTGTTGTTATTGATAAATTTACTCTTCTGTGGAAACTCTCTTGCTCAGTGGGAGGCCTTGGGATTCATAACCATCAAATGTAACAGCTTGAGTCCAGCCAATCCATGTAACATTTTCTTACTCAGTAACTTAACATCATCAAGGGCCAGATGTTAACACAGCATCTCTTCATCATTACCCAGCCTCCTGGCCCGGGCCAGCTGTGCTGGGTGCCTTGCATAACAGACCTCACTCAGGTCCACGAGAACTGCCCCTGTTGACTTTCTCCACTGGCTCAGTTATGTCCTTATAAAATGTAGCTAGAAAGTTCTAGCTGAGAGACATTCATCAGTGCTGCTCATAAAATTAGATGCAGTGTTATATGCAGAAGGAACCCAGGAGAATGTGTTTTCTTGCCCCTTAGCTTTACAGGTGGTTAATCTGAGGACCCCACAGAGAGAAACAGCCCTCCCTGGGGTCACAGAGGTGATTGATGGAAGGGATAAATCCAGAACACAGACCTGCCTGGTCCTGGACCAGGTCTCTTTTTCCCATCTGCTTGTCCTGCTTCTGAATTTCCATGTGGACAGTAACAATTAGACACACCATAACACTAAAAATGTGTCAGATTTACATCATTGCGGCTTTTTATTTCAGTCCCAGCAAACACTATTCTGTTACACACATTGGTTTTAAAACCCAGGTTTAACAGCCAGGGTGCATGGATTGAGGGGATAATAATGCACACATTAATAACAATAATGGCAGAACTGACAATTATATGGCACATTACACTTCATAAAGTATTGTACACACATGGGTTCAATTGTTTTCTCTTCAGCATAAATAAACCCAAATTTTAGCAACAGAAGAGTCTGACATACTCCTAGATCCTGTGTGGACAGAACATTTTTATTCTTCCAGGCTCAGTTCATGGCATATCTACCGGATGAGGCTTGTTCTGCTGTTATGAGCAAAGTAAACATATTTACATCTCAGAGGCTTAACTCTTAAATTTCAGAACCTCCTGTTGAACTGGACTGGTGGTGGTGGAGTGTGTGTGTGCGTGCGCGCGTGTGTGTGTGTGTGTGTGTGTGTGTGTGGTCTTTCCAATCACAAGGAGCTCTTTTGGAATAAGTGTCTTATCTCAGCAGTTAGCAGAGGAGCACGGCTCTGGACAAATAGAAGCTACTCAGAAATGCCTGTGAATTCATGGATTGGGTAAGGTTCACATAGAACCTCACATAGAATGTCTAATAAAGAAGTTTGTTGTAGTATTGAAAGCCACCATTGTGATTACAGTTTGGGATGGTTATAAGAAAGGAATCAAGGATGGGCAGAAAGTCAACAGTGTAATACATAGAATGTAGTCTATAAAATTTATGTGGTAATTGGAAAAGAAAATTCAGATAAAGGACTGATAAATATTTATATGTATGCAGCACACTTAGAAAATCTCTGTTAATGGGTTCATGAGGGGTAGTGAATCTACATATTGATGGCAGGCAGACATTTCATAGTGTTTCCAAAATACAACTCCTTAGGGGCACCTGGGTGGCTCAGTTGGTTAAGCCTCCGACTTTGGCTCAGGTCATGATCTCACATTCATGGGTTCGAGCCCTGTGTCAGGCTCTGTGCTGAGAGCTCAGAGCCTGGAGCCTACTTCAGATTCTGTGTCTCCCTCTCTCTCTCTCATTCCCTCCCCTTCTCATGCTCTGTCTCTCCCTTTCTCAAAAATAAATTAAAAAAAAATACAAAACACAGCTCCTGAACTTTCTCATCAGCCTATCTTCCAAAATATTCCCCCCTTTAGCCTCAGTAAATTCACTCACTGATCTTGCCAAAAACTGGGACTTAATTCTTGTATGATTGCTCTGCTTCAAGCCAGTACTTGTAATAATCACTGACAAGCCTGTGAGTTAAACTTTGAAAACACACCCTGTTCACTGCTCTCCATCTCCACAACCCCAGCTTATGGCCCCATTTCTTACCATTGACTACCATCATTCCCTGTTAATAAGTACTATGATTAATTTCCACTCCCTGTAATCTAATCTTTCACTCTTTAAATGCATTTTTGTCAGCAAAGTCACTCTTTTCTGGTTCCGTAAGTTTTGACAAAGGCAAACAAAACAGTTTCATTACTTCTCAATATTCCCTTTCTCTATTCCTTTCCAGTTACAACCTCCGTCCATTCCCAATCCCTAGAAACCACAGATAAGCTTTCCATTCCTGCAATTTTGTCTTTTTAGGATATCATGGAAATGGTATCAGATGTTCTGTAACCTTTTAACTTTGACTCCTTTCACTTAGGAAAATCACATGAAATTCATCCACGTTGCATGTGTGTATCAGTAATTTGTTCGTTTTTCTTGCTGAGTCGTATTCCATTGTAGAGATATATTATAAGTTGGTTATCCGTTCATGAATTTGCAGGTCATTTGGGTTCATTCCAGTTTGGGATGATTAGGAAAAGTCAGCATACATATTCACGCATAGGCACTTTGTTGTAAATATAATTTTGTGTTTCTCTTCATTAGTCTCCTAAGAGTAGGATTTGGGGGTCACATCGCATGTATACATTTGCCTTTACAAGAAACTGCCAAGTTGTTTTCCAAAGTGGCTTTCCAATTTTTCATGTTCATGAGAAACGTATGAGAAAAATCCAATGGCTCATTATCTCCACCAGACTCGAGCACTCAGGGAGTATATTTATAGTCTATATATAATTACACATCTTTTCATTTTACATTTCTATATTTGTACATATAGAGATAGTATTTTTGTATATATAGTATCATATATTATAATATTATATATAATATGTAATGTTGAACATCTTTTCACATGCTTATTTGCCATCTGTATATTTTTGGGGGGAAATTTTGTTATATATTCTTTGTCACTATGAGTTTTGCAAATATTTTATCCCGGACAATGTCTAGTATTTTATTCTCTTAGCAGGGTCTTTCACAGAGGATGAGTTTTAAATTTTGATTAAGTTTAATTTATCTTCACTTTTTTCCTAGATCATGATTTTCATGTCATAGTTAAAATATCTGCACTTAACCCAAGATCATAAAGTTTTAAGGTTTCCCAGTCAAATCCATTATAAATTTAGAGTCACATTTTTGGTAAAAGAGGCACAGTATGGTTTAAGGTATCTTTTCTTTTCTTTCCTTTGCTTTGCTTTTTTTTTTTTAATTGTTTTTGAGGATAGGAGGCATATGATTTTTTTTCTTTTTCAATTATTTAAGCACTACAAATTAGAAAAGCCTCCGCAACCCTCCAATTTGACTCCCTTTTCATTCTTGACAAAAAAAGAAAAAAAAAACCTAGCTGTATATATGGGGCTTATTCCTGTATTCTTTGTTCGATTTCATTGATCTATATAGCTAACCTGCCATTATGCCACACTATCGAGATTATTTTGGATTTATGGTAAGTATTCAAATAAGAGAATATGAGTCCTCCAAATTTCTTCTTCAAAATCATTTTGGTTGTTTCAAGCCTTCGACTTGTCATAAAAAGTTTATAATAAACATTGATAATTACAAAAAATTCCTACTGTAATTTAATTGAGCTTTCATTAAATCTACGGATCAAATTGGGGAGAATTGATCTTAATGCTGTGTCTTTTAATCAATGAACTCAGTATATCCCTTTATTTGAGTTTACATCAACTCCTTTTTATCAGTGTATTATAGTTTTCATTGCACAATTTGATTAGTTTTACCTAAGTATACCACGGTTTTGGATGCTATTTTTCAAATGTCAGTTTCCAGGTTGTCATTGGTAGCAAATAAACATAAAATTAATTTTAATATTGATGTTCTATACTACAAATATGTTAAATATATTCATTTTGAAATTTTTTGTTGATTCTTTGAATTTTTTATGCTGAAGATAGAAACAGTTTTATTTTTCTTTACCAATTCATTCTATCTCTCTCTCTCTCTCATCTATTCACTTATTTGCCTTTATGCATTGTGTCAGACCCCCTATTTGACATTGAATTAGAGTATCAAAAGAAACATCCTTTCTTGATCTTAATCTTAATAAAATAGAATTTAGTTGTTCACCATTAAATATCAACTTATTAATGTTCCGTTTTATTTCTCATTGCTAAGAATTTTCAGCGTGAATGAATGTTGGATTTTGTCAAATAGTTTCTCTGCATCTATTGAGATGCTTTCTTTTATATAGTTTGCTGATATAGAGAATTATATTACTTGATTTTAAAGTGGTGAATCTGCTCCAAATTCTCAAGATAGACACTACTTGATTATAATGCATTTATTTTTTAACATGTGTTTGACTTGTTAATTTTCTGCTCATTACTTTTACATCCACATTCATAAAGAACATAGTGTCATTTCAATGGTTGACTCTGGTGTGGATCATTCTGGGTTTATAAAGTAAATTCAAAGCTTGTGTACATATTTTATTTCCTGGAAGAATTGTGTAGTATTTGTTATTTCTGATATTACTTTCGTTATTTCATTTATTTTGTTCACTTTAGGTTTAATTTGATCTTATGTATTTCATTTTTTTAAGTTTAATGATGAAATTATTAATTTAAAATCTTTCTTTTATTATAATAGAAGTATGTAATGCAATATTTTCCCCAAAGCACTGCTTTAAAATCATTCCACTTTGTTTGATATGTATTTTTAAAATTATTAAATCAAAATATTTTCCAATGTAGGGGTGCGTGAGTGACTCATTAGATGGAACATCTGACTCTTGATTTTGACTCAGATCATAATCCCAGGATTGAGCCCCACATTGGGCACTGTGCTGAGCATGAAGCTTGCTAACAATTCTCTTTCTTTCACTCCTGCTTCCTTCATCTGCCTCTCCCCTTTTCCCTCTCTCCCTCTCTCTCTTTATAAAATAAAAATTATTTTTTCCAGTTTTACTTTGGAACTTCTCTTCACTCATGGATTTTTTAGAAATGCATTTAATTTTCAGTATTTGTTGATTTTCAAGATATTTTTCTGCTACTGGTTTCATTTTCAATTCTTCTCTAGTCACAAACCAAATTTTAGATGTTTTCTACCCTTTTTAATTTGCTGGATTTTATTTTATGGCTCAGAATATTGTCTATCTTGAAAAATATCCATTTTACACTATAAAAATTTGTATACTGCTGTTGTTTTGAAGAGTAGTCTGTAAATATCAAATAGATCAAATCTGTTCTTAGTGTTGTTCAGCCTTTCTGTGGTATTACTGATTTTCTAATTAGGTTTTCTGAATATTAATGAATAAACAATGTTGAAATCTCCACCTAAAATATTGGATTTACTTCTATCTACTTTCAGTGCTATCCGGTTTTACTTTATGTATTAAAAATCTCTTCTTATGTGCATGGTCACCTGAAGATATAAAATCTTCTTGGTAAATGGACTGTTGTATTGTTGTATAATTTTTTCTCTTTTCGAGTGGTAATTTTTCTTGGACTAAGATCTACTTTCTTTGATATTACTATTGCCACCCACACTTTCTTTAGATTAGTAATTTTTTTTGGTAATACCACACTTTGCATCTTTTTTTTTAATTTACCTATCTGTATCTTAATACTTAAAATAGAGTTTTTGGGGGCTCCTGGGTGGCTCAGTCAGTGAAGTGTTTGAACTTGGCTTCAGCTCAGGTCATGATCTCATGATTTGTGAGTTCAAGCTCCACATCAACTCCAAGCCCGACATTGGGCTCTATCTAACAGCACAGAGCCTCGTTGGGGTTCTCCTCTCCATCTCTATGCCCCTCCCATGCACGCTTTCTCACTGTTAATAAACATTAAAAAAATAGGGTTTTTGTTACATATATTATATATGTATGTGTGTATATATATGTATATACATTATATATATATATGATATACATCTTACTTTTTTTTTCCTAAGTGAAATTTTAAGGATCTCAATCACTGTGTTTAGACCATTTATATTTATTGTGATATTGATATGTTTGCATTTAGGTCTGCCATTTATCATTGGTATTATGTTTGTCCTTGAATTTGTTTCTATATTCTCTCTTCCCTGCTTTCACTTTATTTGAATTTTTATCCATTGGATTTTTCCTATATACTGTTGAATTTTACATATTTATTTATTTTGAGTGATTGCTCTGGGGATTGTGTTTTCACTGTTTATGTTTCACTGTTTATAAACTTATTATTTTACTACTTCAAAAAAGAATCAAATGTCTTACAAACATGCCAGTATCTTTATCCTTCCCCTCTGATATTTATGTCATGCTCAACATCACTCATCATCAGGGAAACACAAATCAAAACCACACTGAGATACCACCTCACACCAGTCAGAGTGGCTAAAATGAACAAATCAAGAGACTATAGATGCTGGCGAGGGTGTGGAGAGACGGGCACCCTCCTACACTGTTGGTGGGAATGTAAACTGGTGCAGCCGCTCTGGAGAACAGTGTGGAGGTTC